>JAPSES010000124.1:6557977-6574859 GCA_029822895.1 Maxillicosta whitleyi | reverse complement strand
AACATGTGAAATGATATAATAATGTGTTAATAATTTCACACATAAGTCGCTCCAGAGTATAAGCCGCACCCCCGGGTTCATCGGTACACCTTACTTTGTTATTTTGATGAACAGTGTTTTATTCCTGCCTTTAGTATGTATAGTAAAATACAACAAGTGCTGTTAGCTACCTTGCTAACACCATCTAAATCCAACATCCATTATTTTATTTTTTTTTAGCCCCGCAAAGCAAAGTCATTTTAAAAGTGGAAATGTACAAAATTAACCAGTATGGCTAATTAGCTCACACACCAAAATGAGATTAAATGAAACCTCCTTCATTAGCATAAACAAAGCTCGCAAGAGTTTTTTTCATCTTCAGATCAGTACCAGTGTGGTTTATGCAACCTGATCATTTTGTAAGATGTTTAGTTCAAATAAACAAAAAAATTATATTGGACTGGAGCTTTATCTAGAAGCATTAGGCATAATAAGGTGTATCTGTCCATTGGTGCGTCTTTTGTGTTTACGGACACGGCGTAACAAAATGTAAGGATGAAATCAAGGATGAAATGAGGTGATCTTTGTGGTTGAAGATCAAGGTTGTTTTGACACTGGATGCATCTGATTGATTTTATGGTTCTCATTAACTCTACCACCTGTTTCGCTGTCACAGAGGACAGAAATTCGAACAATACGTGTACAGTTTATTTAACCTGATAATTACTTTAAAGGACATCCAACTCAGACACAAGCTAATACTAGAATAACAATACTTAATACCTTGCTAGTTTGCAAGCTTTAGCTCTAGCGCTGCCCTTCCAGGTTGCACATTCCATCGAGACTCTCTACTTTGAGCCTTTGATGTCATCACTTCTAAACAGAGTGTTGCACTATGGGATAAAATGAGATTCCTCATAGCTTTAACACTTTCATGCCAGCTTGTTTCTTTATGTATGCTAACATTATGTCCAGTTTAGGAAGCCTGTTTTAACTGTAAAGCCTGATTTGGTGTCACAGTGGGGAAAAAAAACCTCCTCTTTGACTTTAAAGGACAGAAATCACACCTGAGCAGTAAAATAACAGCTGCACTGCATATTTTGTTGTTGATAATAAAAAAAATAAGCAATTCAAATCAAATAGGGCCTTTTGGTTTAGTGGTGACTCATACTAAATATGTGCTTAATACCATACCATCTTGCAGTAATGACTGTAGTGACCAAAAAATAATGAAATAAGTCAGTATTTGTAAATACTGGGGTTAGCGTCCGTGTCGAGTTTGTTCTATTTTTACATCGAGCGACACACAGATATGGGTTTTGCTTCACATGTTTTCCGCTCATTATTACTGCCTGTAATGAAGTTGCTCCAGGACGAAGTAGCTTCTCCCGCATTCATTGTAAATCACTCAGAATAAAATGGAAATGCGTTTGCCAAGCACCTCCGCGTAACGTCCACGGGGATCAGCGCTAGCATGGCTAATGCTGTTACACCAGAAGTGGCTAATGAGCTAACCTTCCGCTTTCCGTCCGCATACCTCTCCATCATTAGCGCCTCCAACTCCCCCGAGGGCCACTGAAGGGAACGATGCATTCATCCCCATCCAGGAAGAATAGGAAGAATAGAAACCAGGCGCCATGCAACGGACACTTAAACCGCTAAAGCGCCTGATGGAGTGGAGAGACTCATCAGCCAGGGAGTTTGGGCCTTATTTTTAGACAAATTCATATTTCTACATCATGGTATGGAAGTAGCGCAGGTTATCTGAGGACGGGGGCTTCTGAGGAAAACCGCTAATCTGCTAGCGTTTTTCTTTTGTTGCCTTGAGGTGAGCCTTTTTTTTTTTTTTTTTTAAAGCCATCATCTATCAGCACTCACAGCAAAATATTGTTATTTTTCTAAACCTCCAGATGCGGATTGGAAATGGAAGCAAGCAACATCCTAAAGGCATGATGGGATATCTTGAAACTCATACCAAGTGCTTATGTTCAATGCAATATAAAGCGTTATCTTCTGGAGGCTCTTCCTTTTGTGTTCCATACATAGATTTCATAGCTCTGACCCAAAGGCCACCTTTTTTTTTTATTATAACCCTGCTTCTTACCTCTTTCTCTCTGCACATTTCAGCGTCTTGCTCAAGGCAGTAGCGTTTAATAGAGAACAAAAAAGGCTGTTTTTTTTTTGTTCTTTTGCACAAACCAGATTTTAGCAACTCTCGCCAGCCGGTGGATATATACGTCTTGTATTCCTTAAACATTGTTTATGCAATTGAAAATTCTAAAGTGAGCGCTTTACAATAAATGCTTTGCCAGTCGGTGGAACAACAGGGAGTGAAATCAAAGCCGCGTGAAACTCCTGAAATGATGTCATCTTAAACGTGGGCTTGTGCCAGTATAGAGGATTTAAGAGTGTGTAGGTTTGTGTAATTCCATGCCTGCAAGCACGTTTCTGCATGTTCATCCTCTTTTTTTTTTCTTAAAGCTTCTGGAATTTGGCTCTAAATAGCTGGAATATATAATTTCAGAGAAGAGTGTCTTATTAAATGTTTTGCTTGTGGGGGGGATTCACGAGGAGAGAGGCAGAAATGGAATGTACTAATCATAATAATGTTTTCATTAGCGTATAATCACCGAAAATGAGAGTCGTTGTTCGTGTCACCTTAGAATGAAAGAAGCTGTTGATATTTACACAGCAGCAGGTCTTTCCTATTGTACCACCGTGTTTCGAGAGAACAGACAGACTTTTCTTCTCGGTTTGTGTTTCATGATAGCTGTAATCCAGTGTTAAGGTGTATTACCAACATCTGTGAGGTATAGTTAATGAGCTACAGTTAATATCCGCTTAACTGAAAAATTCAGAATAAGCCAAACAAACACCGGTTCTGATTAGGATGTTTTTGATGACCGTATCATTAGAGGCATGTTCAAAATACAGGGTCGATACAAGGATATATCATCGCGGGCCTCTTCACGATATGCGTATCAATACGGAGGTATCAGTATCGATATTCCATATGCAAGAGTTTATAAAAAAAAAAAAATGTGGGTATACATGTGTCGATGTTAAAAAAAAATTTAAAAAAACTGTAAAAAAAAAAGACATAGGTCTAAAATTTTGCGTTGAATACCATGTACCGGAATGCACATATATCCAGCCTTGTATCAAGATATGTATCGTATCGCTAGGTTGTTGGCAGTACCCACCTCTACATATCATATAGGTGTGAGCGTAGTAGCTAATGGGATTAGCTAGTATCATAACTGTGCTATAAGAGCTAAAAAGGAAGGTATCGTCCTAAAGCTAGCTTAGTTAGCCAACATAAAGTATAGTCTGATAAAGTAAAATAAAATAAGCTTATTTGTCATTGCGAAATATCATTGTACAGTGCGATGAAATGTAGTTTTGTGCCCCGTTAGGCACTCAAAGTAAAGTGCACACAATGGTTAAGATGGTTATGATTAAAAAAATCTAAAAATGACGCTAATAAGTCATGTTTAGTGTTTGGCTTTATGACAATTGGTCTCTTTGGAACACCAGAGTTATAAGATGTATGAAAAAGAAGAAGCTGAATGAAACAAAATGGTGTTAGCAAGAACTGAGCCATGAGATGATAAAAAACATTTTTTTTTTTTATCATTTTACGGTGGTGATGTTGTAGATCATTGTCGATGTGCGTCCTGGGAAAACGGGTACGGCGGGATTGAAAGCGGATCAATAGGATGGTAGATTTTTTTTAGTTGGTAGCATATTCTTCCGTCCTGTCTGACAACTTTTTGCCGTAAGACTTGCATATTTATATTTTTGTTGAGCTGCACTTGTATTAAAAGTGTCCACCAATGTTTAAATTAAATAAATTATTCACATTGTTGTTTGTTAATGATGTTATATCTGTGTAATGAAATGATTAGAACATAAATTTACAGTATGTCTCTATAATTGCTATGTTTACAGTTAATTTCGCCTCGTATGTACTCATGCAGTCTATGGTTCTCACCAGTGCATTTGAGTGTAGCGCCCCCCCATACTGTGATTTCGCCCGCTATGCAGTTTTTTAATGACAAGGTTCCTGGCAGCGTAGCGGCAGCGCAGTGAGCCCCCACATCGGGATTTTTCCCCCACGCTGTGATTTCGTACGTCCCCATGTACGCCCCCCCACACTGTGAGAAATTCCTGGTGAGGACCCTGCAGCGTATATATTTGACTTAAGTAGGTCTTGTGTATTAAGGTTTCCAGGAGCTTTGTTGACATAATTTTTCCTTGAATATTTTTGCGTTTCCAACAACTGCGAGCCTGTTCCAGCACCACTCTGTCATCAGCCTGTTGTTTTTCTTTGTGTTTTTTTTTTTTTTTCTCATCCTTTCTTTCTCTGCTTCAGCCATTTGCTCTCAGTCACGCAGGCAACAGTTTCCCGGTCACACCTGTTGCTGTGAAATAGTTCAGGGCTTCAGTGGAAACGAACTTGACAGGAGAAAATGCCGTCAGCGCTGCTCGGAGGCAGGGTGACCTCGACTGCCGGTGGAGGAGCCGCCTTCCTCTCCTCCCTCCTCCATATGCAGCTGTTAATGCTGAGGGGGCCCGCGGGGTCGGAATTAACTGTCTTTTTTTACTTAAGCAGCCATTTTATTGAAAAATGCATGATCTTCCTGCAGTTAACCTCCATTATGTAAGATAAGCCCTAATTTCTGGAAGTTACTGTGACTGGAGCCGAGGCCAGGACAGACGGAATACTTCTGCTCTGACACGTGCTCTCACCAACGCAGGATGAAAATCTGATAAAGGGAACATTAATATTTACTTATACTGCCCTTTATATTACGTTAAACATCGATTTGAAACGTTACAAACAAAAAAAGAAAAGTCAGAAAGATCAAAGAAGCATGACTAGGGATGGGAATTGCTAAGAATTTAGGAATTCCGGTTCCATTACTTATGGATTCTTTTGCTTATCGAGTTTTAATTGGATTAAAATAATAAACAATAGCACAAAAAGGCTTTGTTTGTGTTGACTTTAGTGTCAAATATGCTGTAACGTTTCACGTCAAGGTCGAAACAAACCTGCTAAACGGTTCAAAGGAGTGTGAGATCTACCTGTTGAGCCTGGTCGTCATGGAGATTATTCATAAACAGTAGTAAAGCAGACTGACAGTGAAATGACGCTAACGCTACAAATATATGTAGAACTTTGAGGGGTTTAATGAACGTGAAAATTAGAAGATGAAGCCAAATAATGGCATAAATTGTTAAAGTTGCACTTTTTTATTAATACATTTAATTTTCTTTATTTGTTTTTCACATTTTCAGAGGATAGTTTATAGATGTAAACATTTTGATAGTATAATTTTACTTTTTTCACTCTAAAACATAGAAGTTAGACATACACATTGTGAAATTGAATACATATACATATTGTTATGTTATTATTTCAATGATCCGGCCCACTTCAGGTCATAGTGTATGTGGTCCCTGAACTAAAATTAGTGGGGGGGCCTTGGCATGGAAAAGTTTGGGAACCCCTGTGGTATTTAACATCATTAAACAAGAAGACTAACGATTCCAATATGTATTTGTAAAAAAAACCCTGCTCCTAAAAGCTCCGATTCTTACTCGGACCGTGAAAACGTCAGAGGCGGCGTCTTAAAACCTACTTGTTGCCCAGAGTAAATGATCGTTAGCGTTCCCAGGGAAGCGGAGCGCGCAGAGGCGGGCTCTTCTCGGTCCTGTCAACAGTCTAATCTGGACTCTGCGTCTGACAGGTGATGAGAGGCAGCAGCAGCAACGCTAAACTGACAAGCTGTCACACAGTCATTTTCCCTGGATATCGGTTTGCTTGTGTTCACCCACAGGAAAAAAAGCAGAGTTCTCTTTTTTTTTTTTATATCGGCAGCAGGGAGGAAGTTTTATGTTCCGCGGACACGTGTTCTTATACAAGCTTATTTTGCCAGTCGCGGCTAGCTGGTTTTTATTGTTCATCTTAAAAAAAGCTTTCATTTTTCATGGGTGTGTAGACTCCAAAGCAGAAATAAATTTTATTATCACAGATGTTTTACAGCTTGACTATACCTATTTTGTACTCTATCACTATAAAAAAAAGAAAGAAAAGTCCTTCCACCAGTTATTGGTACAAAAATAAATGATGTTTGTGGTAGTGACAGCAGGAAATAACTTTCAATTCATTGTGTTGGTTGATTGTAAATTCACAAAAGTATGTGTATTGACACTCAGGTACATGGATTATTGGGCAAGTATCTAGAAATGCATAATTTTTCCTGGAGATATAGATGGGAATAACTTTAAGCGTGTGATATCACACTTCCTTTCAGATAATAGTATTTAATCCTATTTCAACTGCTGTTTAAATGAAAAAAAAAAAGGCCTTTTTTAATCAAAATAATGACATAGTTTCTGTTTTCTAAAATACCATCTTAAAATTTTAAGATTCCATCATGATATTTTTAGGTACTAAGGTAATAGTACTATGTGGAGGTTCTTCATCATTGTTTTGAGACGCAAAAGTATTATTTTGATATATTAAGTTTTTGAGATACTAAGTTGTTGTTGTTTTGAGATGCTAAGTTCTTGTTTATGAGATATTAAGTTGTTGTTTTGATGTTTTGAGATTCTACATTTTATTTTTAGATGTTAAGTTGTTATGAGATGATAAACCATTATTTTGTCATATCCAGTTGTTCTGAGATGCTGTTAGTTGTTTGAAGTTGTTGTTTTGATGTTTTTGAGATGCTAAGGTGTTATTTTAATAAGCTAAGTTGGTGTTTCGTGGTAATTACCTATTATTTATTTTGAAATATGAAGCCTCTTGCCTACAATAATTTATCTAATTATAAAATGCACTTAGAAGTTGAACCCTTTAACCACTAAGTCGTACCAAAGTGTAGAAGTTCCCTCATGTTCATGTTCTCCTTCCTCTTCCTCCTCTTCTTCAGGTGCCATCCTGGGACGCTCCGAGACACAGGAGTGCGTCTACTACAACTCCAGCTGGGAGAAGGAGCGCACCAACCGCAGCGGCATCGAGCCCTGCTATGGCGAGAAAGACAAGCGGCGGCACTGCTTCGCCACGTGGAAGAACGTCTCCGGCACCGTGGAGGTCGTGAAGCAGGGCTGCTGGCTGGACGACGTCAACTGCTACGACAGGTACGAAGACCGTCGCAACTGTAGACTTTCTTGTTCTGGAGACCCACTGAAAATGTACTGAAGTACTGACGCCTCCGTATCAATACATTTATCGTGAAGAGGCCCGTGACAATATATCCCCGTATCGATATTTTGAACACACCCCTAGTTGTAACACAAACGCTATTGAACATGGAAGTAAAATATTACTGAAAAATGATTTGTAATCCTTTACATAGCATTCCATGGATAGCGTACCGCTAGCGTAGGACAGACTTGTGTTTTCAGGCATCATTTACATGTTGAAGCCTCTGAATCCTTCTGTGTGAAGTGGAACCACACTGTCCAACCTTTGACATCTATTCTACTGACACAACAGTCAACAGAGGTCACAATTGAACAGTCGTATATTTTTAGGCACCAAAATAAGACATCGAAATGCGCGTTTCATTTGGGTGTGGTCACTACCGTTAATGTTCCAGTTCCACACTTGTACCGAGTTTCTTTCGGTACCAAACCCTATGAAGGACGGGACGCATTTTCTAGAATTTGACTTTGATTTTAATACCCTGAACGTGCTTCCTCATCTGAACGTCTCTTCTACCTCGGATGAAGCGTTTACTGGAGCTGGCTCTAAAGAGTGGATCCGGCCCTAATGTATGTGTCCGTGTGTCCAAAGAACAGAACAGAACAGAACAGTAGGCAGATATTAATAGACGGTATTATTCTAGTTTGTTCCTTTTTTGCTGGAGCATCAACCTGGCATGAGATGCCGGTTGGAGCCGGTTGGGCTTGTTTTCCTTTGATTCCTGAGCGATAAAAGTTGCTGTAGATTCTTCAGCCCGCACAGTTTGGGTACCTCTGCTCAGACGGCGCCGCCTCGCCTCCCCAGAGAGGCCAGAGCAAGTCGAGGGCGGCTGCCACTTCCTTTGGCTTTTATCTGATGACTGTGTGAGTGTGAAAGAGAGAGTGTGTGTGTGTTTGTGATTGTTTCTGCTCATGTGTTCGCATGTGTGTGTGTATTAGCGTGTGTAGGAGTTATTTTATAAATGTTTTTCTTTCATGTCTTCAGCGACGGCGAGGGAATGGAAAGGAAGGAGATGAGTGCATGTGTGCTTGTGTTCTTATGTAAGTTTGTGTGTCTGCCTGGAGCTCTGGATATGGTTCATGTGTGTTTGCGTGTGCTTTTTAAACATACTTTAATGTATGTACTTCAGCAGAGTTTTCCTACTTTTTGGCAAGTTTTTACGTCTACCCCGCACGTTTTTACACAAACATCTGTACTTCCTTGAATTTTCACAACTGGCTCATTTCTTTCAGTAACAGCCTCTCAAATCCAGTTGCCCCCGGCTGCCACATTTCCGTTGGTGTTACCACGGCAACGCTGTTCGACACTTGTAGCAATATATACATCCATGTGACCAGGAGCGCGTCAGCTGAAAACTCGACAAAACTAAATGTCAGACAAGAGAACACAATCCAAACTAGCGCTTTAATGTACAAATATCCAAACGTGTGTCATGAATAATTTAATAAAAAAATAACAGGAGACAAACTTTGCAGCGCTAAGCTAACACTAAAGAGATCCAGCGCTTCGTTTACCGATAAAACTCACCGAACGAAACAAAGAGAAACAGTTGTCGCGGATTTTGTCGTACCTTTGTTGTTTTTCTAATCACGATTTGGTTTCCACGCATAAAACTTCTGCTATCGGCCAATCCGCTGTTACGCATTAGAAGCAAGGGACTTTTTTTTTTTTTACTCTTTATTATTTTGTCATGTGCGTCATTGTGCAGCTTCACGACAACAAGACAAAAACGGAACAACTTAAAAGGAAAAACAAAACAAAAACAGCATAACCAGCAACAAGTCGAAAAAAAGACATAAGACGCAATATGATGAAAAAGATTTAGTTATTTAGAGCTGATTTCATTCACTTTGTTCCATGTTCTTTTCCTCACAAAGACCCAGTGCTACTTTTATGGTCATTCCCAAACAGATTTGAACATTTCTTAAGTGACTTATCACTGTTTATTGTAATATTATCTTCTGTATTTGTTTATTTTTTCAGTTTTTTTGGTTTATCATGTAAACCACAGGTGTCAAACATGCGGCCCGGGGGCCAAATGCGGCCTGCCAAAGGGTCCAGTCCGGTCTTAAATGGTCTTAAAAAGTCTTAAATTTGACTGACTTGAACCCTGCAGACACCCCAGTTAGAATGGAACGTGTAAGGCTGATGTTTGGCTACATTTCCAAGCCTGTACTTTTCACTTTTCCTGCAATAAAAAAGTCGAGTCAAACCGTTATCTGTAATCCTACTTGAGCAAATAAATGATATACTTTTACACCTGCAGAAAATGTGTGTTACACCTAACGTTCCAAATCGCTCGAGACAGGTTTGTGAGTGTGTGTGTGTGTGTGTGCTTGTGTGTTTTTGTAATTTCAATCCTGTTTTCTTTTGCAGTAACGAGTGTGTGGAGAAGAAGGAGAGTCCCGACGTCTTCTTCTGCTGCTGTGAAGGCAACATGTGCAATGAGAGATTCCTGTACGCCCCTGAAGGCCTCCCGCTGAGTCAGACGCACCAGTGCACCGCCTACAGTACGTTTTTCACCCTCCAGGCTTCGACCTGCATCGTCCAGTGTTTGCATTTTATTTTTTTTATTGCAGTCCATTTTCCTTTATTAGGGCATTCTGGTTCAATTTGGATGAATATGCAACAGTAATCCAGATTTATTTTTTTTTATATAGTTTTCATGTCAAATAACTGATCGCTTGTTGGTCGTTTCCCTTTAAAACAGGGGGGTCAAACTCATGTTGGTTCAGGGGCCACATCCAGCCCAAAATGACCTGAACTGGACCGGATCATTGAAATAATAACATAATAATATATGAATGATATCAATTCCACAATTATGTGTAATTTTGATGTTTTAACATGAAAAAGTAAAAATTGTATTATTAAAGTGTTTACATCTACAAACTATCCTTTAAAAACATGAACAAAAAGAATTTTATTCAGGAAAAAAAAATGCAATTTTTACAATTTATGCCATTATTTGTCCTCAGTTCCTCATTTTCACATGTTCATTATAACGTACAGATCACAGTGGATCTACTTAAAATATTTAATAACAGATAGAATATTAGTACAATTACTATTATTTACATTGTTTTTTTAAATTTATAGCCCAAAATGATCTCAAATACGCTGGAACAGTAAAATAATAACAGATCAATCTGCAAATAATGTCAAATATGGATAAAAATGTGAGAAACATAAACAGAATGAACTATGAATCTAAAATATTTTTTTACAAATAGAATAAACAGAATATTCATAGGTAGAATATTGGTATAATTACACTGAATTCTGTTGAGACGGTTCTGGTTGTTCATATTTTTTAATAAAAGGCTAGTCTGTAAATGTAAACATTTTTGTGTAATTTAACTTATTATTATTATTTTTTTTTACACTTAAAGAGGGAAAAAATCTTTATTTATATGTTATTACAATAGTGTTGTATTGGTCTGACCTAAAATTATTTGAAGATTTTTGATGGTTAATATCGTAATTGTAGTATTTGTATTTCACTAATTCATCCCACGGGCCAGTTTTGGCCCCCGGACCACATGTTTGACACCCCTGCCTTAAAACATGAGACAGATGCACACAAACAAACAGACATGAGGCGTTATGTAACGTTCATCAGTCCCTCCAGGAAGTTCCAAATCTGCAAATGCAACAATTAATCCCAAGTCAACTTTTTCATTCATTCATCCATCCAACTTCTGCTCAGTCTGCAGCATCACATCTTCCTGAAGGGAGTGATTAATGTTTAAACCTGACATAGTGCTCTCTGCATGGAGCCTAGTTTTACTTGCTGGTATATTTTAAGGCACAGGGGCTCAATATAAATGCACGGTGTGAAATTCATGCTCTACAACATGTGTGCATGCATTTATTAAGAAGGGAAATCAAGCAAGTTGGAAGTTATGAACAGATATCAACCTTTGTTTTTTTAAATTAAATATACAATAACTATTAAAGTGAAAGCTTTAAACACCACATGTTGCTTAAGTGCAGTTTGGATTACAGTATATTATCCAAGACTTTGGAATCTGGAGCTCTTTCCATGACAAAATTGCTTATAAAATTTTGCATAACATTGGACGACTTTATTGAAATATGCAGTCGCTGAAAACCTTCTTAGACCATCAAAAACAATGGTTGTGCAGTCAAGTACAAACTTCTGTGTGGATCATGTGACTAAAACGTACAGAAAAGAAAACAGAATGTCTAAAATAAGTGTTTTTGTCAGTTCAGTGGCAAAGATATTGTTGTAAGAACTGAAGTGATTTTGGTTTTTATCAAGAAAACGGGGGGGGTAAAAATCAGCTCTGAACTTAAACTGTTATGAACTATTTTTATTGTTACCATTATCTTTATGCAAACAAATGGACCTTTTACTTGGACCAGGCTTTAAAATGAACAAGAAACACGGGCGGTCTAATAATTTTTTCCGCGACTGTACGCATGTACAAATTTGGAAAAACATCCAAAAGCTTCAACAAAATTTGCAAGGAGCCAACTATATTGTCATTAAATCTGGAAGTTTTGTGTGAATTGGATGTCAGTGGAACCCACAATGCACTGCCAGCTCAACTTTACTGTCATAATTATAGGGAAACCCATGTTGCACTTGAGAATGTGAAACAAAAGTTGAATGAAATAATTATGTAGGTGTAATGTGTAAGTTTAAAGTGCTAGATTGCTCAAATGTGTTGCTGACTATATAGTATATATCTAACATAAATAATAAATTAGGCACCCAAGTATAATGTATATTTCATACAACATGCTAAGTCACAGATACATATTACATTCAATTAATACATCCTTCAATGTGCAAGCTAACATGAATAATAAAATGGTTAACTAAATGCATTGCACTGTATCTTTCAATGAGCGAGCAAAAATAGATTTTTCAAGTTTTAATATTTTTAAAGTTCCATTAATCTGTTTCTCATATGCTGGAATTGACAGATAAACACTATAAACAACTGTTTAAAGAGAGAGCTAAAATGGCTATAGTAATAGATTGCTGTTTACTTGCTCTAATAGATAATAATTTATTGTATAGTGATGGTGCACATTAATAAATATAGCCAGAGTTATCCAAAAACGCTATTTTTCATACTTAGTTTCCAGAAAGACCTTACAATCACCCTTAAAATACAAACGGAAAAATAAAATTGCAAAACTTTGCAGATCATTTATAGTTAAGTTGCACCGATAAACACTTTAATATAATTACTTGTGCTAAAAAAAACACTAATTTAATGCTTTATAATCAGAACTTATGGGTCGTTAGAGGGATACTTAAGGATATATGATTGTTCTCCAGGGGATGAATCAGATAAAAAAGGGTGGGAACCACTGTTTGTCTACAGTGTAGACAAACATTTCTCTGACAAAACACCCTGAGGGCCCCATGGGTGCAGCTGGTGCAGCCCCATCGGCCCCTTCCCCTCGCTGCCCTGTCTGCCTCCACCCTTGGGGATAGTGGCAGCGGCGGCAGTGGTGGGCGTCCGCGGCGACGGCTCTGTGACAGCGCCGCCGACTCAGGCTGTCACACCTTGTGATGGGAGGACGGGGCTGAGCCAGCAGGCGTCACACAGCGACTCCTGCAGGGGTCAGGCACAGTTCAGGGCTCTGTTATTTTTGGCAGGCGGATTACGTTATGTCACGGGATGGATCTGCTAATCCCGCTGCATGTGTGCGTGTGCGTGTGTGTGGATATGATCCCTAAGCGCAGTGGCAGTAAGCAGGGTTAGTGCTGCACTTAGAGGTGATGTAGCACAATGTCAGGCCAATCAGGCTGCCCACGACTTCCTTTCTCCTTCCTGTTTTCTCCCCGACACTGCTCATATTCCACTGTAACTCTTCATATAAGGACAAAACTAATACGTCTTAAAGGAGCATCTGTGGCTCAGGTGGTAGGAGGTTTGTGTCAGGAGGAGTGTCCTTGGGAAAGACACTTTAGCCACCACTCCAACTGGTGTATGGATGGAAACGAGTGTTTGGTGGCGGTCCGAGAGGCTGTTAGCATGGGGCTACTCTTACTGCTGCGTTTCTTTTTATATCGTTTTGAGATCCAATAATGGGTTTTGTCCTCTGTAGTGGTCCTCTGTAGTCACAGAACAAAACCCTGTCTACTGCATAGGACATTCAACAAAAACAGTAAATTGAACATGTTGCATTATGCTGTTAACAATCAAGGCAGTTATTTAATGCAAAAAAACTAAATTTGACCGAAATCCCAATTTACCCCTCACCCGTACTCCTTCATTTTGTGAAAGACCCAGATGGGAAAGGTCCTTTATGGCGTTTTTCCACTCCATGGTACCGGCTCTACTCTACTCAAACTCTACACGGCTCTTTCGCTTTTCCATTACGAAAAAGGACCTGGAATCTGGGACCCGAAACAATTTTTTTAGTACCGCCTCAGCCGAGGTTACAAAATGTTGGGACCGACACCAAAACATGACCCGCCGATTTACAAAAATCAGATGCAGAAGTAGACAGTGAATAGTGATCCATGAATCCACATGATAACAGAACAAAACTACACCATGGACAGTCACGTAGATTCAGTCTTTGGTGGCGGACATAAAAATCCAGACGAGAAAATGCGTAACGAGTGAGTTTTCGGCAACTCTGAGCAGACGACAGGAAAGTAACGCGCCGTGTCGGAGTAACGAGACGAGCTGGTCCAATGGAAGTGGAAAAGAACCACAGGAATACTGAGTAGAGTAGAGCTGGTACCATGGAGTGGAAAAGCGCCAATAGTTTACGCTATACACACCTGTACCTGTATCCACAAGGGGGCAGTGTCTCATTGTTCTGGTTCCAAGCCCAGATAAATACAGAGGGTTGTGTCAGGAAGGGCATCCGACATAAAAACCTGTGACAAATCCACATGTGAATGTGATTCACTGTGGCGATCTCTGAAGGGAAAAGCCAAAAGAAATGTACTAGCCTATTATTTATTTAATTAAATGTTTTTTCTTTATCGTCCTCATTCTGCGTCTGTTTCTCCGCAGCCACCTCCAACCCATTTCCCCCGAAGCCCCAGATCTTCAGCACTCTGCTCTACTCCCTGGTTCCCATCATCGGCCTGGCTGCCGTCGTTCTCTTCTCTTTCTGGATGTGGAGACACCACAAACTGGCCTACCCGGCTGCCCTCGTGCCCACACATGTAAGTGTTTCTGGGGGGTGGTCCTGATCACTGGATGAACCCCACCACACAAACCTCTGTGTCAAATGAAATGGGCTGATTCCTTTGAAAATCCATGACCTTAGGCACATCTTTTTAGTCTCCTACGCTGTCAGTCAAACACCACGGATAGACTGTGGTGTCCTCTTTCTTTGAAGTTGCTATTGATGCAGTTGGAGTTGCTGTTTTCTTTTTTGCCTGTTCAGCCACAGCGGCCACTGCCTTCCACTTCATTTGCTAATTGCAAACAATGCGGAAATGTTAAACGCGTCACTCCTTTTCAGGGCAAACAAATAATCCGGGGTACTAATGAAGGCATGCCGCAAAAGCTCTGCTCTCACTAATGACAAAAAAGCAGTTACTACGGGATGAAATTACGTAAAACTGGCTTTTATCTGTGATGTTTCACTTGACGAGACTTTTAAAAATCTGAAAAATGTAGTGAAATGGATGAGATTTAATAAAACAACAAATCTGTTCTGTACGTCGTCTATAAGAACACAGGTGTGGCACAGGGCTGTGACACTGAAGTGCAGCGAATTCTATTTGTCTGAAGAGTTGAAAAGGAGGAGATGCTTGAAATGACAAATTCTTTCGTCAAAATTGCGCTTTTCTTCTTGTTATCATCAAGCTAAGGGCTCAAACAGATGCACAATTCTGCTGTTTGTAATTTCAAGCATTAAGTTTACACAACACATGGAATGTCGGAGGAATGTTGTATTTTTATTAAGATGATAAAGGACCAAAAAGCTTGAGATAATAAAAAAACAACATCAGATTAGAAGGAACTCATTAGTAACACCTTAAAAAAAGTCAAGGATTGTTTGAAGCTGTGATGCAGCAAGAACAAGGCTGCATCTCCACTCAAACCTTCAACTTCAGGACTATAAAAAAGGAATTCCCAGGAAAAGGAAAATCCATGTTTCTGCAAAACAAGTGTTATTTTTTTTCTGAGGGGACTCAAGTGTGTTTCACATTGGAAAAGTAACCATTCATTTAGTCATTTAATCATCATGTAGGTATAACAGTCTATTGTGGACACATAAATGCTAAATTAGCTATACTTTTGAGAGTGTATGCTAATATGCTACGAATAATAAAACAAACAAATGGAGGATGGAGTTAAAGGGAGAGATCATTCAAAGCTTACATTTAGCTTCAAATAATGTTTGTTTATAATGCACAGGTAAATGCTAAAAGGGGTTAAATTAGTATACTTAGTGCAAGCTAACATACATGCAGAAGTACCGAGCTCAAAATAATGTTTCATGTAGCATGATAAAATTATCTGGTACACCCTGTAGTGAAATAAATTCGAAAATAGTTAAAAATGTACTGTTTCACATCGCAAACTAAAAGTACCAAATAGATATGTGAAGTGCTTCATTGTCATCTAACATCAATAATAAAATACTTAGATTTATTGTATTTCACATAGCCAACTAAAACCTAGAAGTGCTAAACTACAGCAATGTTCAATGTGTAAAATGAAAAAGGATCAAACTACTGCTTTTTATGTTGTTTGATATATATATATATATATATATACATATTTAGTTGCTAGTTTCATTCTGGTTAAAGAACTTTAGCCAGGAACCATCTCACCTCAATGGTATTTTTTATTTTCTTTAGTACAATGTAAGAATATTCTTTGCTGTGGGCCATATTTGCAGTGTGCTTTAGTTTTTTGTTTTTTTTTATGTGTGCGCTCTAACAGCCGTGGCTGTGGCCGGCCCATGTTTCAGCCAAACCGAGCTACAACCAGCCTGAGCAGACACACTGAAAGTTTACATTTGGATAATTGCTTTTTTTTTTCCCCACTTCCCTCTTGTAAAGTTGAATTGAAGGCTCCGAGGAGTCCTCCTTCCACTTTGACACTTCTTTCCTGAACAAACACTTGTCTTTAAGAGCGGGTGCCAGGAGATGACTGAAATCGGGGATGTACCTAAAAGGCTCTGAACCGAACAGAAGACTCTTAAGTTACTCCAAATGTGAAGTGCATATTGTGTTGTTGAGCTTAAAGTAAATAGAGTTTTGACCCCATCAGATAGAGCACCTTTTTATTACCCTTCCCTTATCCGTGCTGTCTTTTCTTATTCAGTCATGCTTTTTTTCCCACAGCCGCTTAGATAGTGGGAAGAAAAAACCATCCTATCACCACTCTTGATCTTCTTCATGTTTTCACTTGAATCAGAAATGCTGCTTTGAGGCCAGGTTTGTCAGTTTTTAACCTTGAAGATCAAATCTTTGTCAGATACAGAGGGGAAAAAAAGCCTTTTTTTTTTGCTAGCTCACTGATTAATTTTGTTTTTCATGAGTCTGTGGAGGTTTTAACCCGACAGCAGCTGGAGCTATATTCTCCAAGCAGCTGAAGCAGTGAGGGAAAAAGAAAACCCTTGTAGAGCCTCTACCGTATGGAAGAGGAGTCAGGGGCCTCTGCATTATTGATGAAGCTTTATATAGGCAAACAAAACTAAACACAGAGACGCTCACAGCTC
>JAPSES010000124.1:6520108-6535774 GCA_029822895.1 Maxillicosta whitleyi | reverse complement strand
ACCCCTACTCCTTCTCCTCCTCTTCATCCTGACCTGCCTCAGACTCAAGTACCTCCTCTATCTTTCTCTTGCTAATTCTGAAGCTTCCTCCCTACCTCTGTCTGGCCTCGTCTCTACTTGTGCTTTAGTCTTGCTGTCATGATCACACTCGTTGTCTCTCCTCTAACACCTTAACATCCACCCTTTCCCTTAGGGTTAGGATGAGGCTCGTAACAGAACAGGTGCAAGGCCCAAATGCTTGGATCAGATTTTATTCAAAACAGCCTAAACCGCCTGGCTCAAGTAGAACCTTAACCCTAAAACAGGTCATTGGCAATCGGGTGGATGTTATGTTGGAGATTATTGCAAAAACATTCAGTCTTGTCTCTATCACTGGCCGTTGAGGTCGTCTGTCCTGTCTCTAGATCTTGGCCTGTACCAGTGTTTAGTTTCAGCTCTGCATGCTTCTTGCAGAACATGCCACAAGCTCAGCATGTGTCTTGATATTCACGTCTCTATGGTGTGCAGGTATGTTAGCAACTTTTAGACAATTGGCTTGTCGAGTGTGTGGTACCCAACCCTATGTTACTTCCTGTCAACCATCTGGACGCCACTACACCACCAAATGGCAAGGTCCGTTTTTGACATGATTGGGCTTCCAGACTTCTGTGGAAAGCATCTTGGAAGCCACAGGATTTTTATGTTTCAGGCTAAACCGATCAGTGTGCAGTCTGGTCACTGAGTACACCAGTTGGCCTCTGCATCCACCTTGGTTGGAATCACATCAAACATCCTCCCACACAGTTAATGCTTTGCACAAGCCAGGTCAAATCAAGAAATATTGTGATTCTAGTGAAATACTTTCCCAATCTGCTCTTTTCCCGGAGTTAACCTGAATCTCGGCACCTGGTAATGTTTATCAACTACTCTAAAACCTGAAGAAATTGCCTTTAACATCTGATTAGCTCACTAATATGTGGTACCCAACTCTACATCATCACTTCCTGTTTGATCGCTGCTACTCAATCCATCAATCAATCAAATTGTATTTATATAGAGCCACATCATAACTACAGTTATTTCATGATGTTTTACATTTTGAGCTGGTCTAAACCAGACTCTGGAGGATGGGACGAAATCTGGATGTACTAGTGCTGATGGACTACGTCAAAAGTTCAACCATGCAAGGTCAAAAGCAACTATCTTTCTTGACATGGAAGGTATTCTGAAACCTACCAGCTTCTTGTCAAGTTCTTAACTCACCCTATTAGCCTCTTTGTCTACCTTGGTTGGAATCATGTCAAGAATTGTCCCACATTACAACACCCTCTCCAAGAAAGATCACATTAAGTCAAATTATAGTTGTCATCGAATACTTGGCTGAACCTCAGCACCTGGTACTTCAACTAGGCTTAAACATACCCAACAGGACCACAAGTCTGATGTTTGTAAATCGTTAGTGACATCTGATGAGACCTGTTCTAACCTCCTGGATGGTTAAAGCTCAAGTGCTTTCACTAGATGATGAGGCGACAAAGAGCGAGATACATAGAGCAACCTCCCTTTAGGTGAAGTTGTCTGAAACCACAGGGCTGAAATGACTTGTACTGACACAAACCAAACCATCGCACAGCTAACCACCATTAGACGAGTGGAGACGAGGACTCTCTCTTTTCTCTCTTTCATCCTGGTGCCATTTCTACGTCTCCATGATAGTTACTCTTGTAGATGTCAGGCAAAACGGATGTATCTTGTCGTCGCCGTGAAAGCGGTGGCGACATTTTTAGTCTTTATTTCCTCTGGGGGACATTGAACACTGGTGCCGGCAGACCTGCAGTCTCTCCTCAAGCTCCGGGACGGTTTCATGGAACGCAGTTTAAAATCAGGCGCTTTCAAAGGTGAACGTTTAGGGTTTTTGTTTGTTTTTTTTACATGTTGAGAAACTTTTCTACTAAACCATTTCACCTTCAGGAAAATAAGCTTACTTTATTATCAAAAATGGTAAAACGAGAGGCAGTCATCGACACGAAACTGGCTATCCATGCTGCACAGAAGACGGTCATCTCTATGATTGAGCTATTTGTTCCAAGCTCTGTAGCCTCACATGGGGATGTCCACTTTACGGTACTCTTCCCCCAACTACTTTGCATCACATGCTGCTATATTGACTTGGAAGGATTTTCCATTCTGTTCTCCTTCAACAAGTCCAAGGAATCTTAAGAATCCATAAACTGCAGACATCATTGAGCTACAACTGTAAAACCTTAAAGATAGATTTAGTAAGAAGGACTCAAAGAAGCAAGTTTGAGACATTGCCAGCATTGTGACAACACAGCAAACCTGAAGGAAGCTGAAGCCATCATCCTGTCATGTACTTAATGTAGCATGCGTCTGATTTTTGCATCAATATCACTTCCCTTCACTGCTGCTGTTTTTCGGTTACCTGGTATTAGCTCTGCATTAGATCTTTGTGCAGCTGGGACAGTCAGGGACGATCTGTACTGCAAACACTAGCAAAACCCTTCAAGTACTACCTCATTCGCAGGGATTTTTGGGGGGTAGAACGTATGGCAAATAAACCAAAACATAACCAGGTTCCTCTTGTAGAAGTTCATCAACAGCATACTGAATCGCGATGAAAGGTCAACAGATAGAATTGATGAAAAATGCCTTAACATCTCACCATTTCACGAAATTAATGAAAAATAAACCAAGGTAAAGTGTATGGAATTTGGACTTAGGCCAGGATGCAAGTATTCGACTTCATTTGAAAGGAAATACTGCTTAGGTTCCATGTTGCTCCGTGAAACGTCAAACACAGCTCGAAACGTAACCCTAGAACATGTTTAGGTCAAGATACTTGCTTCCACTTACTTTGAGGCGAGTAGTTTTGCTAAATTAAGGCAAAAAAAAAAGTCTCCTTTTCTGCCATATTAAGCTCCAGAAGTCCTGTCATGAAAACTTCTCAACATCAGCTGACTCTTGGCTAGGCTGAAAAGGATCAACACCAGTATTACCTTCTTGTTCCAAAGTTTGTGTGCTAATACATAAAAAATCAACACCATTCAAGTATTGACTCCGCCAGGGTTTCTTCAAACCAGCCTCCAAGTGTTAGTCGGTTACCCGCCAAAGTGGTTGCTAGGGTCGACGAACCAATCAGCCACAGCTAAAGAAAAACTAAGGTGCCAGCGATTGGTTGGTGGTCGCTTCCCCACCGGTGGAACATGTTCAGTGTTTGACAGCTTGAGTTTAAACTGCATCCAAGAAACCGACCCGAGCAGACAAATACCATTCAGGGATTCAGTACTATGCTTTTCTAAGTTCTAGCGAGTTATATGCAACCAGTGCCGCAAACTTACCCTACACTTCTGTAGGATCAGCTGCAGGAGTGACTTTCAATATACACACACAAATAACTTGTAGCATTTTTTTTTTTTTTTTTAATCCTTGACCTTGCATATTGATATGTTGTATTTATTTTTTAATTTACAGGCCTGAGGTTTTGGGGTTTAGAGCTCAGGTGCAACTCAAAATAAAGTTGTAAAGAGTTGGCTTCATTTTACGGTTGTTAGTAGGGGTTGGGGGTGGGTGTTAAGTTGTAATTCAGGAAATACTTTAATTAATTCAAAAAAAAAGAAAAAGATATAAACTGTAACCGTGCTTCTTTCTATTCAGTCTATATGGACAAAATGACCGAGAATGAATGTTTCTTCAGACTCCTGGATTCCAGTATTGTGCGTACTCTGATGGATTGAGCCCGGCCCTGTGTACCTTTTTAGAGGGCTTTGAGTTCGGCTGGTTTCGTGTGATTGTGACCCTCGTCGATGTAGAAAGCAGTAAAACCGCCGCAGTCTGAGGTCCGTTCATACACCTGGGGTTGTGTCATCATCTGCTGAAATGTGTTTGGGCCGATTTTACTGGCAGGCTGATTACCGATAAAAACTTATCCGGAATCAAAAAAGCCCGAGATGAAGGTACCATATAGGTACCGCGGACATCTCAACAGCCCCTCCCCTCCAGAGTCATAGAGGTCAGTACACTTTTTATGCTTTAAGAAGCACTTGGAATGTTTTTGCCAGTCAAACTCCATCTGGTTCCCTCAGGTTTTTTTTATTGTGTTAGCATCCCTATGATCTGAGTATCTGCAGGTGTATGAACGGGGCTTCTTTGCGTGCGGACTTTACCCCTTTCTAACCAACTTCCTCCAGCCCAGCACCTCACATTGCTGTGCATATAAACTACCAGTGAAACATTTGTGTCTTGTTGCCCCCCCCCCTCCCACTATTTTAAGCAGTCTATGATCTGTACAGACATGAGAACTTAAGTACCTGTATCAACTACTATATACTCTGAGCTGAATCTTTATAAGTGCGTGTTGAACTTCAGTGTTTCCTCTACATTCATTGATACTTTTTTTCTTTGTATTTAAGTTTTGGCAGGGGGCTTGGCTCGGCTGCGTGAAAAGAAAACCTTGTCCTTCTTCACATTGTGGAAAATAATTTGAGCTCTGTGTAAGCTTAAAGCTAGAGGCTCATTGGAGTACTTTGTAAGGCATCCAAGCAAGAAAGCACTTAAGGGTTCCTCTACACAAAAAAAAGAAAAAACTTGGAATGACAAGCCCCGTTATCTTGGTGTTCCTCAAGGAATCTACCTTGGGCCCCTAACAGTTGCATGTTTAAGACCCCCCCTCCCTTAACGCTCTTAGAGAGCGACTGCAATACTGCATATGTGATACTACAATCATCCACTACGAGTATTTCATTCCGGCATCTCAACCTCCTGCTTTTTAACACTGTTGGTAAGAATTTTAGAGGAAACATTGAACTCCAATGACCTCGCTGCCAGGACTGTCTTGGCACCAAGATAGTCTGATTGCCAGGCATAAAGTTTCTTAAAAAAAAAAAAAAAAAGAAAAAAAAGAAAGAAAAGAGGAAGAAAAAAAAAACCCAAACACTACAAGCGTTTTTGATCCCACATTTCTCGAGGCTCTTCAAGTCGCAGTGCTGATCCAGGATCTGCCGACGCGGCTTCTGACGGTGGCACCGGTCTCAGGGTTTCTGTTTCATAATACTGGGGGGGAAAAAACAACAAATGGATGAAAACTCTGGAAGCTTGAGTGGGTTGTGTGAGAAAATAGTCTCTATAATGATGAGAATGTCTTGTTTCTTTCCACTTTTATGTTACTGGCAAAAAAAAGAAAAGTGAAAATACGACGAGGAAGCAAAGTCTGGAATTTTCAACGTAGGAAAGACTGTAAAACAAGTCTGACCGGGTGTTCTTGAGCAAGACTTTTATTCTTTGTAACCAGCCCTTTGGTCCTTTTGACCTCTGACCTTCCAATGAAGGGATGTGGGGAGAGACTGGAGAAATGGCAAAGTCCTGTGGACAGGTATCCGAGCAGAAACCCTGCACGGCTGATCCCAGACCAGACGACACGGATCCTGGATCAGCGCCGCGACTCTCGGCTAAAAGTAGCTGGCCATGGTTTTTATCAGCTGAAGTGATCCACGTGATGTAAATAAATGTGTTTTTAGATTGTGAAAGGTTTGTACTGTTTTTTTTTTTTTCTTTTTTCTCCTTCATTCATGAATTCGTTCTTCGCTCGTCAGGATGTTGTCCGGAGCTTTTCCTCAGAATCAGATCTAACTGCACCGTCTTTTTTCAGGAAACTATTGATCCCAGGATGCAAACGATAAGACAAAGATGGAAATATATGGAACCTGGACATGAACATGAATGTCACTGGAGTCGGTAACCAATGCACTTCTTTACAAGTTCGGACATTTATTCATCTAAAACACAGGTGTCAAACATGCGGCCCGGGGACCAAATCTGGCCCACCAAAGGGTCTGATCCGGCCCTTGGGATGAATGTGTGAAATGCAAAAATACATACAGTGGACCCCCGTCATATGACTTTAATCGGTTCTGGAGTTGGGAATGTAAAGCGAAATTATGGTATAGCGGACAATAGAAACCTATGGTAATTGGGTAATGCGTGCAAAACCCCAGGTATATGAAAAATGAGTAACACAATAGTATAGTAAGTACTACTTATATATAATTAAATAACAGTGATGATTTCTTTCTTTTTTATTTCTTTCTTTGCATGTAATGGACATAAATAACAAAAAAAAAATAGTTTTCCATCAAACGACAAAATAAAGTATTAAGTTCTATATGAAATACTCGCTGTATCATACATTATATATAAATGCATGTTGCCAGGAGGTTTTATTTACACCAGATTTATTAAAATAATTGTCTATAGTCAGCCTAAAACTCCTTTAACGAGCGTCGGTGTTGGGTGACACTTCCTTATTCTGTGTAAATTAGACATCCTCCAGTCAGAAATCAATACGATTCTTCACCAAAATAACAACAGCAGCAGCAGTTTGGAATCTAATGTTCTTAAAAAGTATTGATTAATGTATCATCCTGTCAGCACTGATGGTAAACAAAGCACCCGTAAAAAAACTCACGTCTGTTATAAATAGACCCGTTAACTGCAGATATGTACAGTTTTATTTTTTTTTTAAATAAAAAAAATACACTGCTCCGGTCACATTTTGAGGAAGCGTTTATTGAAATCCAGTCCAACGTCACAGTTTATGAACAGATTTTCTGACAGAAGTGGAACCGGCCTGTTTAATACACGTGTGTCCTGTTCTGTACCTTCTGTCCAGGGTCATGCAGGTGCAAAAACCGACCACTAGATGTCAGCATTGAGCAGTTGTAGGAGGTTGAGGAGAGATTTGACTATATATTCTATATGTTCTTCTGCTGTGGAGGCCTATGGTAAGTAAAAGGATGTAGATTTGGAGTCACGTTAACCCTCAGGTGACCAAGTTATTTTACTGAAATGACCAAGTGGGGGCCACTATGACCCCGTTGTGCTCTGTGCAGGGATCCTTATTATAAAAGGCTGGTTGGGGTTCATCACACCTATACTACTGCCAGTATTTAACACAGGTATTTTATAATGATCCAAAGTAATAAGTATTTGGTAATAATACTTTTATTGCAAGAAATAACCAAACAACATTACATTCATTTAGACCAGGGGGGTCAAACTCATTTTTGTGCAGGGGCCACATTCAACAAAATTTGGTCTGAAGTAAAATAATAACATAATATATAAATAATGTCAACTCTGACCTTTTCTATGTGTTAGAGTGAAAAAAGAAGTAAAATTAGACAATGAAAATGTTTACATTTACAAACTATCCTTTCAAACAATGTGAATAACATGAAGAAAATTTAAAAATAAGTGGGATTTTAACAATATTCTGCTTCTTATCACTTGCACGTGTTCATTATAAATTACACAGTGGATCTACAAATGCACAAAATATTTAGTAACAGGAAGAATATTGTTAAAGTTGCACTTACTTTTCTTAAAACATTTCAGGTTCTTTATAATTAATCCGATTATTTAAATTTTTTGTGAAATTATACTTTGTTTTAGTGTCCATACATGAGAATATTTATATTTGCAAAGAGAAAAACTTGGAGTTGTGAGTATTTATAGGTTATTATGATGGTATTTTACTGATCTGACCCATTTGAGATTGAATTGGTCTGAATGTGGAACCTGAAATGACTGTTAATATCAACTTTTGCATTTCACACATTCAATCTAAGGGCCAGACTTGACCCTTTGGCGGGCCGGATTTGGCCCCCGGGTCGCATGTTTGACACCTGTGTTTTAGACGGTCCTGGTCAGTTCCCACTTTTTGCCACATTAAATGAAAACGTACATTATAAAAATAAGTTTGAGTAAAAATATTTGGACTCACGTTGTGCTAGCATCATGCTAACATCAATACAAATAATTGGCTGACTCACTGACTAGGGAACACGCTAATACTGGTAAGGAAGTCATCCTACTCAGAACACATTCAATCAACCTATGTTCAGATATGGTCATCATGGTCCGATGCCGACTCGTCTCCATCAGCTGTTTTCATCATCACTTTGGATTTGAAGTTTTAGCCTCAACGCTTCAGCAGCTGTAAATGTTTCTACCCTTGGTCTGTTCGCCATGGTTCACTGTCATACAATAGAACGTACTGATTAGAAGTGGAACATTGGAATAAAATGGAAAAACCAATGCTTATCTTCGGGGTCATAAGAGTTTTTGATGACTAATCCCTGCAAAAAAAAAACTGAAGGTGTGTATGATTAGAAAATAAAAATAAAGAGGTGGCACATTAAATCACATGAAGGTTAGATATATAGACAAACTCTTTTATTTCCACTTCACTAGTCATATTTAGATATAAAAACATTTACACCAGTCCGACTATACGCGCTGCTTCATCCAAACGCGGACATGGCCCACTGTTTGACGTCAGTGGGGCATTGTGGGTACTTCTGCAGGGCCTCCATGATCTGGCAGTTGTCCAGCATCAGCCTCATGAGCTGGTACTCCCTCTGCGTTTTGGCCGAGGAGCCGTCGACGGGTCGGATCAGCTCCAGCTGCTGCAGATGTTCGAAAGCCTGCAGACGACAAACACGAAAGAGAAGTTCAGGTACGTGGGACGTTCAGGGTCAGAGGAAGTGTGGAAATCAGACCACATTCAGCCCAATATGATTTAAAGTAGATATAACAATAATAAAAATGTGGGAAAAAAAGTACAATTAGTATAAGAAAACATTTATATCTACAAGGTTTCCTTAAAAAAAAAGAACAGGAAACTGAAATTTCCCATGAAAAATAAAAGCAATTTTAACAAGATTATCATCAGCTTTGTCATGTACATTCCAACAGAACAGGGGATCTATAGAAAACAATAATATTAGAATTCAACTTTGTTTCTGAAGACATTTCAGGTTATTCATATTTGTAAAAAATTATGACATTTTATTGTGAAAGGATAGGTTGTAAATGGAAACATATTCATATAATTTTTCTTTACACTAAAACAAGGAGAGAAAAAAACCATTGGAGTTGTCATTATTTATTTATTATTATGATCATATTTTACTGGTTTGACCCACGACATCATATTGGATGCACAAACCGATAAAAGGTGGCAGGTTTGAATCCTTTTATCTTCAGATCCACCCACTGGATGGATGGATGGATAAAGAGAGAGAGCGATAGACCCATAAAGAGAGAGAGAGAGAGAGCGACAGATAGAACCATAAAGAGAGAGAGCAATAAATAGATGCATAGAGAGAGAGAGCGATAGATAGATGCATAAAGAGAGAGAGAGAGTGATGGATAGATGCATAAAGAGAGAAAGCGATAGATCCATAAAGAGAGAGAGAGCGATAGATCCATAAGTGAGAGAGAGAGCGAGCGATAGATCCATAAGTGAGAGAGAGAGCGAGCGATAGATCCATAAAGAGAGAGAGAGATCCATAAAGAGAGAGAGCGATAGATAGACAGATAGACAGATATCCAACAGTGTATAATTACACTTCTATAAAACATTATATTTCTATAGATTAAATTAGACCCTGTTAATGTTAAAAACACTCGCTCTTTTCTTCTCACCTTCATGACGACCGGCTGCTCAAAGTTGTACATGGAGTTGGATTTCCTCTGCAGAAACTTCTTAAACTCTGGAAAAACCAAACAAACAGGATGAAGCTGATACTGTAGTTGGATGTTTCATGTTTCTGCAGTAGATCTGACTCCAGGTCGGGGCTGGTTATTTCCCTCGTCGCCTCGTATCGTTATTTTATGTCACTGGTTGTTCCATATTTTGTAACGTGTGCAGTGAATTTTCCTGTTTTCATTTTGTGCCTCCACAGCTCTGGTTCTGAGGTTTAATATATTTAATATTCTGCTTTTCCTGTTTACAACGCCACGCGTTTGCTTTTTCTCCAAACATCATTAAACTGAACTAAAATGAGTTCGACCCCCCTGGTTCATAACATGTAAATAGTTACAGATATTAATATAGTTACTATTGATCACTGATATGACGTCATATATGGTTCTGATCCTTAATGGGACGCAGGGAGGAGGATGTTCTGGTACAAACCGTTGTGGACCATTTGGAGGTTGAAAGGTTCTCCTTCGTACACGTCGTTCAGGTGTTTCATGGCGATGATGAGGCACAGCTCCAGGATGGACAGACCTGTAAGTACAGACGGGACACTCTTAAAGGACGGATATTTAACTTAAAAAAGATAAATCATGTCCCTGTGTTCTCCATGAACTGTAAATGTTCCGTTTGGGTCTGAATTCTTCTTTAATTCAACTCCACAGGTTCATCTTTAACATTATTTATGACTAAAGGTCATGTTTTGGAGGGTTCTTGAACTAATACTGTCCCCAAATACACAAATAAATTCACCAATGACTAATAAAAGTCCGTTTAGCAAAAATGTGACACAAACTGTTCATTTCTTCAGCCTTCACAGTTTGTTACAGGTCAAATTTAACCCACAGTTCCCTCATAATAAGTGTTTATAACGCATGTTTTAGTACACATTTATTTAGAATGTATAAATATATGTAATATATAAATACACTTTTATTTCCCATGATGCTCATGTACCATGCACCAACATATATGATATAATATACGTAACACCTTCATATATACTGAGAACATGAGCTAACAGCACTTTTGAATTTATTTCTCTACTCATCTTATTAAACCTGTTCATTTCTTCAGCCTTCACAGTTTGTTTCAGGTCAAATTTAACCCATAATTCTCTCATAATACGTGTTTATGCCAAATATTGATCTACAGATTTATTTAGAATGTCTAAATAGACTAATCCACATTAATAAATATATTGTTTCAAAGTAGGAAGAGCCCATTTTTTTAAGTTTTACAAGGGAAAAACATCTATCACACAGTATCGTGTCCTGTTTTACATAAAAAAAACATTATGATTTATATATAAAATAACCTGAACCAGCCTCAGTGTCCGAAAATCTGTAACAAAATTTTACAATATTTTTGTGTATTTTGGCCAAATTTAGGAAAAGTCGTCAAATTTCAGAATAAAAGACTGATGCTGAGGGTATTTTTACTACTGTCGAAGGTCTACAGTGGCTTTAATGCCTCTTTAACAGGGGTCTCAAACTCAAATTTGATCTCAAGGGGGCTGGACCAGTAAAATAATAACATAAAATAATAATGTATAAATAATGACAACTTGTTTTAGTGTAGACAAACCCATTAAATTATGAAAATACTCACTTTCATAATTACCTAAACAAAAAAGATATGAATAACCAGAAAGAAACTGACATTTCTTTTGAAAAATAAGTGCGATTTTAACAATAATGTGCCTCAGATTATTATTTATACATGTTCATTATGGATGGGATCTACAAACACACTTAATAACAGGCAGAAAAGTGTTCAAATCGTGCTTCATTTTCAGGTTTTTCACATTCTATTGTTACAGGTTATTGTGTAAATGTGAATATTTTCATAATTTGATGTTATGTTTCAACAAAAATGTGAAGTTGTCAATATTTAGAGACATAATGTAGTATACTTCTTTTTTTTTTTACATCAAACCAAGAAGAAAATATAATCTTTTTTTTTTATTATTCTGTTATTATTTGACTGTAGATCATATTAGTCTGTTTGTGGAACTAAAATGAGTTCAACAGCCTCGACGCTTTCCAAATTCATCCCATTAGAACCGCATTAGAACTTGTGGTGGACCACCATTGGCCCCCGGGCCACATGTTTGACACCCCTGCTCTTTAATGACCCGCAGAAACCCTGATTGGATGTTTTACCGTGGAGCATGTCGGCCTTGGCGTCGGAAAAACATAAGCGACCCGCCTCCAACACATCGGCCGCTTTGACGACGGGTTTAGCGACGGTGACGCGGCTCAGACAGAACATCTAGAAGAAGAAACGCAGCAGGATTATTCGCTTCTTGGGGATTAAATTGACATCAGTTTAGGGAAAAAACAACAGATATGCTCTTACCAGGAACATGTGCAGGGAGCGGAAGTCTCTGCTGGAGTTGAAGTGTCTCAGTAAAACCTCCTCTACTGATTTGTCTTCACACAAAACCTAAAATAATAATTAAAAAAAACACACAAAAGTACAATATCCAGCTTTAATTCAGTTTAAAAAGAGGCGTAAAGACAAAGATACAGCATCGAAATGTTTTAATATCAGTGGATTTTCTGCCGTTTATTCTTTGGCGTGTGTGTAAAAATGAATAATAATGACAGTATTGTTATTTTATTCATTTATTATTTTTTTCGCCACCAAAAACACTTAGTAAACGGTTAAGTGTGAATGTTTATCATATTGTATGATGAAATCTCATACATACATTTACATTATGTGAAAGCTAATCTTATTCTGTACTGTTAAACGTATGTCTTTGGTTGATAAAAGTAAAAAAAAAACCAAAACATTAGTTTTTCTAATTTTCTAGTGCACGTGTTAAACATGGGACCCAGGGACACTGAAGATATTAACAATCAAAGGTGTTCATTTAAAAATGATCAGACCAGTAAAATACTATCAGAATAAACTATAAATAATAAATTTTTAAAAATTGCACAAAATGTTTATATTTACATTGAAATCTCTTAACAGAAATATGTTTCTTTTTGTATATATTTTGGGAATAAAACTAATTATGCAAGGCAACGTGTTTCACAAAAATGACCACTGTTGCAAAAATCATCAAATAAAATCAAAATTTATTTGTGTTTAAATGGGCAGGTACCGCATGCAACGCTAGTGGACACGATGGGTTACACGCGAAACCTGGAACGACACAGATATTGACTGAAAAACCCACGTGTCTGGATTAGAAAAACCACTAGGATCGACAAGTTTAGCACAGTGTCTCTATTTATAACACTATACAAGAACATTTATAACCATGTTTTCCAGATTAAATGCATTTACACCTCGGCAGCTTTTATGTCCCAGTTTTAGTCCTATTTTTATCCCTGATATTTTATTAAAAATTCATTAATTTTGGGATCGCTCAGAGCAAGAGTATAATGTTTTTGGTATTTATCGGAGGTCATCATTAGGTAGATCCTGGGGGGGAAATGTGTGTAAAATTGTCCTTTATTTATTTTATTTCATGTGGTTCAGTAACATTATAGGAACAAAATAAATATTTGAGATATTGCATGAGATTCTCAGAACAATTCCATTTTTTTTTTTTTTTTACTGTTCCTACAGTCGGGTTTCCATCCAAATGCAACTGAATTTCCATGCACAGTTCTGTACGTGTTATGCAAATACGAGGAGTCCATTCATCTGGATAAACGGACGCATTTGCATTTTAACCGTCCACTTGAAAATGTCACGGACAAGAACGGGAACAACCATCGCAGCTGCAGCTTCCATGTTTTCTATGTCGTCAACCTATAATAATTATACGGACAAAAGTATGTGGACGTGTTTGTGTTCTAACAGGGGTCTGGGGTACGGAACAATAATAATAATAATAATAATAAGGTTTTATATGATGGGATAAATATTTTATTTTAATTATCTTTGCTTCCAAAATCCCTCAGAGATGGTTTTGACTCAACATTGATTCTATTATTATTTTTTTTAATATTATATTATTATTTTAAATGTATAAATCTCTCCATCTGAGATATAAAAGAGAGAAAAAAAAGAAGAAAACACAAGGATTTAGGAACTGTTTCAGTATCTTTGGTTCCACATTAGTTTTTCCAACATTATCGTGACCATAAAGGGGATTAAAATGACCTTAATTGAAATAAAATTAATAAAAATGTGCTTTACATGCAATAGAGTGGAAGTGTTGCTCTACAACAAAATTAAATTAAATTAAAAAAAAAATAACATTTGGGTATACATGTGTCTGTTTTCTGTCAAATGTTAAAAATAAATAAATAAATATATATTCCTAAAATATCAGGATGCATATCTCGTTGAATACCATGTACCGGAACGCACATATGTCGCGATATTTATCGAATCGTGACCCCTGTATCGGGATATGTATCGTATCACCAGGTTGTTGGTAATACCCCCCCCCCCATTAAATACCTGAGTCTTGGTCTGTAGAAGCTGAGGTTTTATATGTTTTATATATAAGTTTAATGCAGATTTCTTGTATTTTCTAGTTATTTCCCGACACAGAAACTGACAGATGCACGTGTGTCGTCATGGCAACTCGTTAAAATAAAAGCCTAAAGGTGGAGTAAGACTTTTGGACACTACTGTATTATATTATAAATATGTTTTTTTTTTTCCATCAGTGAAACATTAATGAGCTCCAAATGTTTACAGAGAGGCTGAATTTGTTTTTAATGTTATTACTTTTTTTTCAATTAACACTTAAAAAACACACATTCAACAAATGAAAAGTCCCAACAAAAATATCAGGATGCATATCGTGTTGAATACCATGTACCGGAACGCACATATATCGCGACATTTATCGTATCGTGACCCCTGTATCGGGATATGTATTGTATCGTGAGGTTACTGGTAACACCCCCCCATTGACCGGATTAATATTAAACAGTTCCGATCCGTACACGTCCTCAGGTCAGTTTCTCGTCTCACCTTCACGCTTTCATTCCAGTCTTCTGCGAACTTCTTGTCGGGGAAGTCCTGCGGCAGACTGAGCTGGGTCTGGACCCGCTCTACGTACTGACCGAACGTGCCCCCGTTCAGCAGGTGGATCTGACGATGGGAAAACCTGGACTTAACCCGCTTCTCCAGCAGCTCCAGGACATCCTGCGCGGCAAAGAAAAACCCGAGTGAAGCGGCTGAAGGTACAAGTGTGAAACAAACGGCTGCAAATGTAAAAATTACACTGAAGATATTAACAAGAAAAGATGTTCAAATCATTTTAGTTCAGGTTCCACAGTAAAATAAAGAAAATAAAAGCAGAATAAGCTCTAAATAATGACGACATGTTTTTCTGTTTTAGTGTAAAAAAAAAAAGCACAATTATGTGAAAATATTTACACGCTAAAGGATAATTATTAGTCTTTTTTTTTTAAACACAAACTAAAAATAACAACATAATAACCTATAAATAAATAATAACAAATCCCATTTTTGTCTGGTTTTAGTGTGAAAAAACAAACGGCTGCAAATGTAAAAATTACACTGAAGATATTAACAAGAAAAGAAGTAAAATAAAGTAAAATAATTGCAGAATAAGCTCTAAATAATGACAATGATATGTTTTTCTGTTGGTTTTAGTGTAAAAAAAAAAAAAAGTACAATTATGTGAAAATATTTACACGCTAAAGGATAATTAGTCTTTTTTTAACTTTTTTTTTTTTTTTTAACACAAACTAAAAATAACCAAATAATAACCTATAAATAATTAATAACAAATCCGATTTTTGTTTGGTTTTAGTGTGAAAAAACAAACGGCTGCAAATGTAAAAATTACACTGAAGATATTAACAATAAAAGATGTTCAAATCATTTTAGTTCAGGTTCCACAGTAAAATAAAGTCAATTAATCGCAGAATAAGCTATAAATAATGACAACGACATGTTTTTCTGTATAAAAATAGTACAATTACGTGAAAATATTTACATCCTTTTATAATAAAATATGCACAACCTCAAATGTCCCAAGAGAAATCCACGCAAATTTAACAATATTATACCTGTTATTAAATTAAATGAAATTAAAGTAAAAAAAAAAAAAAAGAAACATTCAGGCATTAAAAACACCCTGATACATTAAAGTACAGCAGATAAAAACACATTAAATA
>JAPSES010000124.1:6468095-6500448 GCA_029822895.1 Maxillicosta whitleyi | reverse complement strand
TCTAAAGTTTTTGCTCTAATGAAAGATAATTTTAGATGTTTGTAACGTCATACAATGTACGTCACGATGAAAAAAATTGAAATTTCGATACTGATGCCTCCGTATCGATACATGTATCGTGAAGAGGCCGCGACGATATATCCCCGTATCAATATTTTGAACACACCTGTAGTAATGTATTTTACTCCATTGATGAGTTGCATTGCTGGAAAACTTTGAAAATGACCCATAATAATGCTTAAAAAGTGCTTGAATTTGACCTTGAAAAATGCATGTGAACCCTGCATTCAGCCCAGTATGATCTAAAGTGGACAGACCAATAAAATAACAGTGAAAAAATACATTATGAAAGTGTTTGCAGCTTTAAAATGTCCTTAAAATGTGAATGACACCAGTTACCTGAAACTTCCTAAGAAAAATCTGTGCGAATTTCAACAATATTCTGCCTCAATTTATCATTTTTACACATGTTCTTTACAACTTACAGGTCACAGTGGATCTAAAAATACACAAAACATTTAGTAACAGGCAGAATATTGGTTAAGTGACACCTCTTTTAAGACCTTCCAGGTTATTCATATTTGTTATTCGCCTTTTATGTGAAAGGACAAATTGAAAATATCAGCATTTTTATGGAATTTCGCTTTTTATACAAAAAAAAAAGCCGTTTTATCGGCGACACTTATCGGCCTGGAATCAAACCTCGATATAGTACGGCGCCATCAGTATCCAGCATTTCTATTCATTCCAGTCACCCACGAGGTTTTCAAACAAACTGAATGTACCCTGAAACTGATTTACTCAGTAAGTGACCAATTAATAACCACAATTGCTGCAAACTTGTGACTTCGTAGATGAATTACTGATTACTTGACGTAACATTTGGGTAATTCTGACGAAGAGTACAAAGGTGCAAATGTTCAGTGATGGTAAAATGTCAGGTTTGGGCATCAGCTTTGTTTACTAATGATACCTGAATAGATTTAGTCTAATTGATTGGCCCAATGGGAGACGAACAGAAACACGAGGAATTTTTGATGATGAACCTCGCTGTGCACAGTTACGGTTCTTTCCTCAACTGCTCCAGTGAAGCTGTGATGAAGGGCTCTTCACAGTAGCCGCCAGGTATAAAAGATCTCATTAAAGGGTTTATACGTGGTATTGATAATCAAAAGTAAATCAGACCATCAGTGGCAGAGAGCACCCGTCTAACGCTAACATTCACTGCTGAATTGATGCTTTGTCTCTAAAGATTTCATCAGATTTCATGTGACAGAGTATAAGTCGCACCCCCGACCAAACTATTTAAAAAAATGTGACTTATAGTCCAGAAAATACGGTATGTATCGTAGCTTATTTTGGAAGCAGCTGATGTCATCATATCATCATATATGTGAAGAAAACAGAAACAAAATTGATGTTTTTTTATATATATGTTTGAAATTCCGCCCCATTATAAGTAAACGGGAGAAAAAAAAGATTTAAACATTCATAAAAAGATTTGAACTTTGACCTACTTTTCCCAAAACGTAATCAGATCTATTCTGAGTTACTGGCAGGCTATAAACCGCATTTGGTGTGAATTTAACCAATAAATTTGGTGCTAAAGTGTAAACAATCAAAGAAACAAACAAACCGAACCACCAACAATACCCTCTACCTCCCCCTTTTTTTTGGGGGGGGGGGGTGAAGGAAAATCACAATCACAACAACACTGCAAACAGAAGGAAAATGATGTAAAAAAAAAAAAGAAGAAAAGCTCAAACCATCTAATTTTACAGTAAATTGCTAACTGCTCTGTTTTGCCCCTCCCCATTACATAGACGGCATGCACTGAGCATGCTCAGATGTCTCTTGGAGGCGCATGGTCTATCCTATCTGCACGTCCTGAAATTATTTTACAGCAGTGACTTGTAGCTTTATTTTGACGCCATGAAGTTTGTCTGTAATTGAACCTCCTACGTGTAAACATGGAGGTGGGTGACAAATAAGGTTAAGTAACCAGTCAGTAAAAAAAACAAGGACTGTAATATTTCATGGAAACGCTACCATTGGTGAATATGGTCGTATTTGCCGCCGTTCCAGCCAATGGCAGCGCGTCCCCTGTGTTAGCGCCGGTGTCCTCCCCGGCGCACGGACACCAACATGTGTGTTTACCAGCCACAATGAACCAAAGCAGTGGGCTGGTGTCAGGTTTATTTTGGGTGCTGGAAAGAATCCCGTCTACTTCTGTGACCATGGCCTGATACTGTCAACGCGTGCTCGGAGTTTCCTCATGTTCTTTTACATTGAAAGTGCACTTTGCTTCAGGGATGTGCGAGTGCAGATCCTTACAATAGATATTTCCTTGGCTCGGTTGTGATGAATGATTCAGCCTCTGGTGGTTTTTGTCAACCTATCAGTGGATCCATTTGATAAGAACAGCGGCTGTCAAGGTTGGAGTCGTGACAGGTTTTTTTGAGGTTTTTGTTAAAATTGTTGGACATACCCCCCCCCAACTCAGCTTTTTTATGATCGTACTTGATCAAATAGGCTAAAGACGTTGAAATATCCAAAAGGAAGAAGAGGAGAGAGGCGTAGATGAAACTAAATTTAGTGTTTCCGGGGTTGAGAGCGTTATCACCAGTGTTCCAACCATGTCACTATGTTTGTGTAGGACCTATTTAACTTGTCGTTTTAAAACTCATAACTATCATTTTTAGCTTATTTATCACTTCTCTGTGTAGCAGGCAGGGGTGGGTATTGCCAAAAACCTTGCGATACGATGTGTAATCCGATACAGGGGTCACAATACGATACATATCGTGATATATGTGCATTCTGGTACATGGTATTCAACACAATATGCATCCTGATATTTTAGGCCTATATTTTTTTTTTATTTACTTTTTTTAACATTTTAATGAAAACAGACACATGTATACACATATGTTATTTTTTATTTTGCTGTAGAGCAACAATTCCACTGTAGTTCATGTAAAACACTGCATTAGAACTTGGCTGTAGTGCACAAATAAAGATGGTTTTGATAAACTTAAAACGTGCAAAGTCAGATGCTGTTTCACAAACTTAGTAAACTAATTATTTGTTGTATGTGAAATATCGATACTGACGCCTCCGTATCGATACGCGTGTCATGAAGATATATCCCCGTATCGATATTTTTAACACACCACTACTGTTTAACTTGTGGTTTTAAAACTCATAACTATCCTTTTAGCTTATTTATCACTTCTGTCTGTAGCAGGTTTGTAGTTTTCAGCTGCTTTTTGCTTCTTTTCCGAAAATTAATTTAATTTGTGACGTGCTCTTTAACTGTATTTGAAAAGTTATATAGTTTTTACTCAGTTTTCAGCATCTCTCAGTAAAATACGCATAGATTTTGGCTTGTTTTTAGCTTTTAAGTATGATTTGTATTTTTTTTTTTAAGTCTTAATGTCACCGTCTTCCTGTCTGTGATTTATATAGAATTTCTGAACTTAAGTCTTAAACAGCTGTAACTCTGAAATTTCCCCAGTGGGATAAATATTGTATCCTATTCTATTGGATTCTATTCTAACATTTGCACAATTTGTAGCTTGTTTTTTTAGCCTTTCTCTGTACATTTGGTTTAGTTTGTAGCCTATGTTCAGCTGCTTTGTGTAAAATTTATATGGTTATATTGAGTAATATTTCAGCATTTCTTCCCCTTCCCTCTGCAACATATGCACAATTTTCAGCCTGTTTCTAACCAGTCTTTGCTACATTTTTGTAGTTTTTAGCTTCTCTCTGTAAAATATTGTAGTTTATGGTTTGTTTTTGTACAGCTGGTTTAATTTTTAGACTGTACTCTGGAAAATTGGTATAGTTTTTAAGTTTTCTCAGCCAAATGTATGCTGTTCTACACTCCCTTCTGTATAATTCACATACATTATAGTGTCTCTTTAGCTTTTTTCCACCAGTTTTTGGCCAGTATTTAACGTTTATTTGTAATATTTGCATTGGATTGTTTTTGCACAGTCTTTTCTCTGTGAGTGTGTCATAGTTTTTAAATCTGTCATTTGTTTTTTCAACTATCTTTAGCTTCTCTTAGTAAATTCTGGTGACTTTTAGCTTTTTTTAAACTCCGTTAAAATGGGCTGGGTGTGTATTTGTTTGTTCCAGAAGTGTTTCTGTCAATACACCGCACACATTATTTCTGTACTCCTTTTGTAAATTGCAATTATATCAGCACAATACCACCCTTTCCCACCATCGTTGAGAAAAATCCTTGTGGAAACACCGTCTTTACATACTAAATTGTCCTTTGGACAAAACATGTCTGTGCTGCAACACATCAGCTTCTGAGAGCCCTGTTTGTGCTGTGAAGCTGCACCAGCCGAACTGTCTGCTTAGACTAATGTGTGTGTTTTCCTGTTTGCAGTCCCAGTGGCTCAGTGCTGTCCAGCTTGGAGCAGGTGAAGACCTACCTGCTGACAGATGGAACCTGCAAATGCGGCCTGGAGTGCCCACTCATCCTCCACAAGGTAATTTTTTGTCCTAATTCATTTGTGCACAGTGGCCAGGTGGAGGTTTTACAGCTTCTGTTGGAAAAGAAAAGCTAATTAAACAGTTTTCTTTTAATTACACGTGAACAAAGGCCCCTGTTAAGGCTAAAAGCAGTCAATCAAACCCCTCAAACATCACATTCAATCAAGTTTTATTCCGTCCAAAGTTTCTCATGAAGTAAAAGCACAACTGAGGCAAAAGATGTGAACTGCAGGTGAATTCAAGTGTCCAGTGGCAGGTGACGTCAAGATGGATTTAGGTTTAATTTGGTGGATCGTGTGTCTGATCCAGTTCCTGATGTGGTTTACTGCATTTCTTTACTTTAATTGTCATTAAACTTTAAACCAGTAGAAATGGGTCTGCAGAATACATCATTTCAGCATCGTCAGGGCCTGATTTACTAACAACGCAAATAAAAGGCGTAAATGAGTTTGCTCACGCTAAATGTGTTTGCATGTCACGGGTGATCAACTAAGACTGCGTGCGCAAATGACAACAGGAGCAAAGTCTTGGAGACCGCCCTATTTAAATGAGGATTTTGTGTTTGCTACTGGTTGTTGTCATGGAGACGGTGCGATGTAAAAACTGCTCCGGGATACCCCAGCACTAATGAATATGAAGTCGCTCTGTTTCCACACAAAGGGGTGAATGGGTATTTCTCTGTTGCTGTTTGTCACTGGTGAAGTGTGTTATTAGTGAAATAAATAGCATCTCTGTCGCTTTGTGGTGAATGAAAACTTTTAAGTCCATGGGCATGAGAGAACCCCCCCCCCCCCAACATCAGTGCTTATACAGATGGTTCAGGAGAACAGTCACAACACCGTGTGTGTGTGTGTGTTGTGCAGCACTAGAACCCATCCTGCTCAGTCTCGCAATAGATGGGTTGCGCCAACTGTGAGACGCAACCCTCAGTGCATCCTGTTAGTAGATCACAAGCCCTTAGTAAATCAGGCCCTAAGTGAGTACATGAACTCAAACCCCTCAGGCCTCAGGACTTGTGCTGCTTTACCCATAATGAAAACTGTCAAAGTTGTCGTTTCCCCATGACTAATCTCAAAGTCTGTCTATTAGAAATTATTTTACTCAGGACTAGGAGAAAAAACCCAACAGCTGTTGTGTGAATTACTTTACCTAATTAGCTTCAGAAAAGATTCTGCCGACTCAAAACAGGTATGTCACTGTCAGCGCCCTGAAAATGTTCCCACCACATGACGCGTGTGTCTGGTCGTTGATCATCACAAAGCCACGTATGACGAGGGAAAAGTCAGATCTGTTGGACATCAAGTGCAAAAAAACCCCCACAATTTTGTTTGCCAGTGTTAAACCATCTGAGAAAAGTTCCAAATAGAGCTAATGTGGTTTTTCATGTCGCGGCATATTTCTTTCTGCTATCTGGCGCCCAAACTCCAAACAAACCCGTCGCTTGTTTGGAGAAGTTGTGATGGTATTCATCAAAAAGTTTGCACTCGTTGCTCGTCTCACAGAATAAGTGTTAGTCCTTTCACAACATGATATTTTGAGACCCACGGTTACGTCTGGATGCTTGTCAGCCTCGGAAAGGGATGTTTGACATAACGCGTCTGTAAATAGTGACCAAGGGAAGCTAAAGAGGCAGGAATGAATACGTAAACATGTCTGAGGAACAAAAATACAAACAGTATAAAGAACATGTGATAGTTTTTTGTTGTGGAAATGTGACATTTTGACATACGTATATATCTATACATTTTGACACATGTATATATATCTTATGTAGTTTCTGTCTTTATATAATTTTCATCTTGTTTCTACTTTTTTTACTCTGTATGTATGACATGGATTCAGCTTGACTGAACTGAACCACTTCTGATTCTGTCGGTGTCTGAGCTCCAATAGTAGGTGTGTTTAGAAGTGTCCACTGTATAAGATTACTTGAGCAAATCCTGCCGATTATCCCCCTTGAGACTGAATTTGTTCCCCATACAGCACGTCTCCCTGCTCGTGCTCATTGTCTGGGGAAACGTTGACTTCTTCCGATCTATAATTTATAGTTGAATAAAACAGACGGAACAACCTACCAAACCTGAAAAACACCAACTTCCATCTCCCAGGATTGAGGATTCTATCTTCTCTGGTGCATTTGTGAAGCAGCTGACTGACTCTGCTCTTAATGCATGAGCCCAGTAACGCTCATATTAAATCAGTAATGCGTACCCAATACCGCCCAAAACAAACGCAGTGTCTTGTCTTCGTCTTCTTCAGGTGTTCAACTTCGACCCAGGGGCGGCTGTCAAGCAGAGGACAGCAGAGGATGTGAAAGCAGATGAAGATGTCACCAAACTCTGCATTCACAAGAGGAAGCTGCTGGCTGTAGCCACACTGCACAAGAGCATGGAGACGCACCCACCTCTGACGCTGACCAGCCCAGGGGGAGGTAAGAATACGCCTGACTTCAGCTCAACTCTGTTGTATGGTCCTGTTGCTGTCCACGGTGCCTTTTTGTCAGCAGCATTTGGTGTCGAACTGAGTAATAAGTAAGAAAAAACAGATTCAACAGATCAAATGATGCAGGACTTCAAGCATTTATTTGCAGAAACCTTGAAAGATTGTTAATAAAACCATTTTTGATTCATTACAATTCACACAAAAAACAGAACATTGAATTTGACTCGAATAATTTCCAAGTTAGTATAAAAGAGAAATGGAATGAAATGTTTGTTTTCCAGATTATTGACCCTATTCTGATTAAAATATGGAATTCACAATTGGTAAAAAGAAAGTCATCATACAAGTGGAATGTTTTTCATGACATCGAGAGCATGAAGCTGAAATGTTTACCACTGTGTGAGGGTGTGGGTCAGACTGAGCCCAGTGTTGTTGAAAGCAGAGCTAGAACTAGGGCACGCGACTGAACACACGCTTGAGCCAAAACTATGACTGGAACTCTGTCCAGGTTTTGGTTTACAAACTTGTGGCATTTTTTCAGTAATATATCACCATCAGGAAGCCATTTATTACCATTAACATTATGCTACTCATGTCAAATATTTGAAGAAATCTGCTGAAAAGTCTGGAAATGTCTTAATTTATTGAATATGCAATTATGAAATGGGAGAGTGAGCAACCATAAGATTTCAGTTTTTTATGAAGTTTTTCTTTGTCCTGGTTGTGATTATTGATTTAATTCAGTGTTTTTTATGTTGTCTCAAGGTACATCGTCTGTAGGAACTGCGCATTCCACGACTCAACGAGCAATAAGGACTAAACCCCATGATGGCATGCCCAATGCTGTTGGGCCAGACTGCAAGAATCCTTTCAAGATGATGATGGCAGCTGGGCAGCAACAGCAGCAGCAGCAACAACGGCTGTATCCACCCCAGGAGATGGGTGGAGCACAGCAGCCAGAGCTGTACTCTGGGTACCAGAGGCAGCAGAGGGTGAGCAGTGGGGAGCCAGGCCCTAAATCCCCTTACCGTGCTGGATATGGAGGCATGTTGAGCCCACCTCCATCCAATGCTAAGCTGTATGGAGATGGCTCTCAGTCTCCCAGTGCAGACACTCTGGGCAGCCCTGAGGGCTTTCCTAGGACCAATCCTTGTGGGTTTCCAGGAGGCAGCAGTCCTGGCTCAGCCTCCATCCATGGGAACACTAGGACACCTCTTTCCCCACCCAGTGTAATGCTCCATGGCTCCCCAGCAGGCCAGCCATCCTGTGCAATGACAGGGAGGACTAGCACACCCCTATCCCCAACGGCCACTGCCAAAAGCCCTGTCATGAACATGAACATGCCGAGGGGGAACTTTCCCCCCGGTATGGATATGCCCCGTGCTGCGTTCCACCACAAAACCCAGCCCCCTGTGCATCCTGTACCACCTCCTCCATCTTGTGCCCTTCAGAAAAGGCAGTTGACTTCTGAAAAAGACCCCTTAGGTATCCTGGACCCTATCCCAAACAAACCTGTTAGCCAGCCCCCTGCCAATGTCCCGAATCCCTCTAACTTCCAGCCTAACATCCACTCTCAGGTACCAGTGATGAATGTAAACATCCCCCCTCCCGCCATTGTACCCTTGCCAAGCAACTTACCTTTACCCACAGTGAAACCGGGGCCTGTGGGACACGGTGGCCATGTTCAAAGGACTCAACAAGCTGGTCCGGCCTCCTCCATGTCCCCTTCCCCTGTCACTTCCCCTGTCCACATGGCCGGACCTGCTCATGGGAGGATGGAGGCCTCCCCTCATCGCTCTCGCTCGTCCTCTACTTCCTCTGACCATGGGAACTTCGCAATGCCCTCAGGGCACCAAGCCCCATGTGGCACAATGAAGGTCCCCCCTCGTTCTCCCAGGTCAGCTATGGGCTCCCCCAGGCCTGCCATGCCCTCTAGCCCTTCCACCAACAAAAACGACCCACTCCACCAGTATAAAGACTCGCAGCTTCTGTCCGGGATGGGAAATTCAATTGGCTCCCAACAGCACAGCAACCCCATGTATTCCCCCACCTCTTCCTCCTCCTCCTCATCCTCTTCTTTAGCCAACCCCAGCGCTTCCCAGAAGGGCCACCCAGGACTCTTGGGGATGCCCCTCAACCAGATCCTCAACCAACAGAATGCCGCTTCCTTCCCCGCCAGCAGTCTCCTGTCAGCCGCAGCCAAAGCACAGCTAGCAAATCAAAACAAACTCAATGCTGCTGGCAGCAGCACTGCTGGCATGGCTGGTGGTGGTGTTGGGATGGCAGGCATGGGTACAGGTGGAGGAGGCAACGGAGGGGGCAGTGGGCACCCTGGTTCAATAAGTGGCCCTCGAGGCATGGAGGGACATAGCACTTTAAACCCCATGCTCCCACCAAACTCCACCATGCTGCTCAACACTCCTGAGGGCCAAAGTGGTCGGGCGGCTCTGAGAGACAAGCTGATGGCCCAGCAGAGGGACCCACTTCGCAAACGCAAACAGTCATCAGGCAGCGCTGCAGTAAACCATGACAACAGTAACAACATGGTGTATAACATGCTTAACAAACCAGGCATGGGTGGACCCCACATGCCTGGGCCTAGTGCCACTGAACAGCTGCGGAAAGTGGGGCGACTCGGAAACCTTCCCCCAAACACCTCGATGGCTCAGCTTCTCCAATCCATGAGCTGCCAGAGTTCCCACAACCTAACTGGGAACAGCCATCGTCCAGGCCTCAGCCCCCAAGGAGCGGCTCAGCTTCACTACAATGATGCCACGTCCATGGTCCCTGGTGGCCCTCAGCAGAACCTCCTAGCGCAGCAGAGGCTGCGTGGTCCAGCAGATGCCATGCAGCACATGGACTCTGGGGGCCACCTGGGATCTCGCCAAGGCCAGTTCCCTGACATGATGACCCAAATGCAGGCCTCATCCATGAGTAACTGTGGGCCAATGGGGCCTGGAGGTGGACCAGTGGGTCCTGATGGCATGCCACTGGGACGCCCCAACACTAACCCCCCACCTCTGTCGCACCCTGGCCCCCATCCTGCACAGCAGAACCTCCTTCATGGTATGGGAAGGACTAACATGGGGGTGATGCCACATGGAGGCAGTGATGGAAGCTGTACACAGACCATCCCTGACCCAGGTAAGACACTAATCACAACATCTCACGGTCAGTGGCATTTAAGATTCAGTCAGTTTTCTTTTTGAGGAAAATCACCTGAAAAATAAGTCAGTGTCAATAGAAATCTAGCATATATTTCTATATAAGTAATGAGCACAGAATTTAGCAAAAAATTACAAATAATTCCCACCACCAATGTTGCATCTTCCCTGCTGGTGGATCTAAATTTTCAACATTCTCCTCCCACTGGTTCCTTCTATCAAAAATAACCCTTAAACTGATTTTAGATTTGGCAGCCTTCCAAAGTGACTGAACACAGCCACAGTCCAAACTGACCACCCTCTGGCTGTGCGACAGCACTGATGTCCAGTGCATTTAATGAGTACACCCCCTCCTTTCCTCATCATACACTAGATTGACTGAAGGGCGTCTGGTTTCTCTGATTATGAGGCAACCAAAACCAGAGGATTTAGGTGACAGGCCACCACGCCTGGACAGTTGGGCTCCTCCAGTATCTGCGAGCTAATGAGCAGGCCCCTCATCTTTGAGAGCTGAGCTAATTGTCAGTCAGCCAGTGTTTCTCTTTGTTTTATTTGTATGGTAGCATCAGTCAGTGGTGTAAGACGATGGAAATGGGATCTGCATCACGCTTTAAGCGAAGCAGCCCAGATAGGGCGCTCTAAAGAGCTTCTCCCAGCTAGCTGGTCGCTATAGTAACAATGGACCCTGAATAGAGAGTAGAGTGAAGCCTTTGATGAGGGTTTAGGCCTCTGTTTGTGTTTCAATGACTGTGCCTTACAGTGTGTGCGTTTATTTGTGTGCATATGAAGGACTTTTTTTTTCATGCGTCTGTGTGCATTCTTGTGACGGTTTGTTTTACCAACACTGAAAAAAACCCTTTTCCTGGCCTTCCTGCTGTGGACCAGACTATGAGTTTGTGTGTTCATTGTTTGTCTGTGTCATCATATGGTTTCTAATCACTGAGGTCTGCTGCAGGCCACCTGTTTTCATCTCTAGGAGCCAGCCATTTTTTGTTCTTTTTAAAATTTTATTTATTTTTTTTTGTTTCTTCATGTGAAGTCGTTGAAATTCAAGTGTACTGTAGGTCAGGAGGTAGAGCGAGACATACTCATCTGTACTTCAAATACAGGAATGAAAAACTTGACCTTCTTCTTTAAAGATTTAAGTGATGTTTGCTATTTAATTCATTTTAGATTCATTAGGTATGGGACACCAAAAATGTAAATTTTAATTTTTGACTACTTTTTAAAAAAAATGCTTTTTTGGAATGTCTAGATTTCAGATTTAAACATAGATTTCTTTAGTAAATCTAGATAAATATACATATCATGCAGTGACAACCAATAGTAAAAACAGTGTGGCCCACAGTGGATTTTAAAAAACCATTGTAATACCAATAGTCTGGAGTGTTAAAGGCTATAAAAAAATAATTTGACTCTAATAGAAACAGCATAGTTGAAGTTAACATCCAGGTGATGAATCCTTAAATAAATGCATCGATAAATCCAAGCCTAACCATAAAAGATTGAACCAAACCAATTAACCTGTCCATCTTTACTTTAATGCCTGTCAGTGTGCATAAGTGTAGGGAATATTTATTGAGCAAGAATGTTCTCTAGAATTACAGTGACATCAATGGGTAGTTTAGACATTTTTACTTTGACTTTAAGCAAAAAAAAACAAGAAGATAATGGTGATGTGGTTATGTTGAAGTCTTTGTTTGTTGTGCAGAACTGCTGCATATGTCATATTGTCAGACAGACCTCTGTAAATAATGATGTGGACGTTCTTTATATTTTGGATGTTTTGTTATTGAGTGAAGCGATTGGGGATTATTTCAGTGTCAGCAGTGATAGGAGCCGTTTTCTGTCTAAATGAAAACGAAAGGAGCCCCAATGGTTCCCACAATACACTGCGATGACAACATCAGCTGACATGACTGTTCTCTAAAACAAATCATCAACATGACAGACTGGACACTCGTTTGCCATTTTGTGCCGCAGCCGTCTAATGCTCTGAAATATGTAGAACTGTAAAACAATAGATGAATCCGGACATGACTGGTTTAAAATGTGAAGTTCACGTTGCAGCAGAAGCCGTGCTTTGTTTGCACGAGTACTGCTTGTTTGAATTTATTTAGCACGTACAGATGACGTAATGAACCCGTAAACAGGAACATCAGCGGGAAGACAAAAGCAGATGGATTCTGTCATAAATTTAGGCCGATGATGTTTGAAGAGTTGTAATTTCTTATATGTGTATAATCAAGGTCGAGGAAAATTGCTAGAAAAAGTAGATACAAGGAGGTTGTTGTGAACCACACAATTGCCACCTGTCTTTTTTTAGTAACTACTACTTCCTTTTCTGATTCGTTGCAAATGCGTCACATGACTGATTTGGGAAGAAGTCAAGGCGTCATGCTCGACTGCAAACTTCTGGCCAATCCTGATTTTATTCCTATATTACAGAATACATTTACAGCAGCCAAACTGTTAAATAAGAACTGAGCTTTCTGTGGAATTGATCTCTTGGTGTGGCAGTGTGTCATCAGGGGGGTCAGCCGGTTTCTGTCCTACTTACTCAATAAGTAGGCCTGCTCAGTGTAGCCCTTCGCACGCTGATCTTCTAATTACGTCCAGAAAGCATCGGTGTCACGTGCATGTATTATTTTTGTATTTTATATTTCTCAAATACATACTATGTGGATATATTTGGTACAGGGCTCAGCGTGCTGGTTTTACCCCCATATTATTTTTACCCCCCGTGAACTATATAGTGTTGAATATCCAAATAAAGTGACATTTAATATAGTAAATGATAAAGAAATGGAGTAAATTCAGTATGACAGGTTTCACTATTGGATGTTTACATCGAACATAATGTGGTTGTACATGGGGTCAAAACGACACAGAGCATGCACATGTTAATGAAAATAGTAGACTTATTTTATATTATACATATACAGTGGACCCCCGCCATACGACATTAATCCATTCTGGAGTTGGGACCGTAAATCGAAATTATGGTATAGTGGACAATAAACCTATGGTAATTAGGTAATGCATGCAAAACCCCAGGTATATTAAAAATGAGTAACACAATAATATAGTAAGTACTACTTATATATAATATACATGTATAGAATTAAATAACAGTATAAATAAAAAAAATATAAAGGAAAAATTACATTTATTTTTATCATCCACTGGTTACGCTCATTGTCCTTAGCGAGGGTAACAATGCGCGTGCCTTCTTCGTACTTCTTTATTATCTATAGCTTCATTTCCATAGTTACCATTTTTTTTTACTTCTCCCTTTATCATTACTCGCAATTTTGGGACCCATGGCTACATGTCTGTATGTAACGCACACTAGATCTAGAACTGAGCGAGTGATAAATAAAGAGAGAGGCAGCATCTCGCTGGGGCATTGTGGGAGGGGTTTCGGCCGATAGTGTATCAGCATCTTAGTGACGCCGACAGTCGTATACTCACAGACCGACCGCCAAGTTTGAATCTTTGGCCACACGAGAGGAATTGTTGTTGGATGCCGTAAGGCGGGGATGAAAAAACTGTGTATTCCACATCGTAACGTGAAAAAAACGTAAGCCGGGGACATCGTAGAATTTCAATGTCCGGAGGATTTTTAGTGTGTAAACGGTGCTGTTTTTGAAGCTGAACCCTACAACACTGGACATAACCCAAAACTCCAGGCTTATGTTGTTTTGTGCAGTATAATTTAATGATGTATTTATGTGTTTGAGGCGTAAGCACCACCTTTAAAAGGCTTACTCACCTCCTTTGCGGACACTGTCATGAACGTGCGATTTAAACTTAAAACCACTAAAGAACGGCGCGCTGTTTGAGATCGATGAAGCTCATGTCGTCCCAAGGCCCGGTTTTATTTTGGATTACTTATTTTATAGGATCAAACGTGGATCGATTTGGCCCAGGCTGTTTGTAAACATTTCCAGTTCCACATTTTGCATTAATATTACCGTCACGCAGGCATGTCTGACTCAACACCATATGGAGTTAAACTCTGAGGAAGAACAGAGACAACTGTTGCCTCCTCCTGTTGCTTGTTATTTCAGTTTGGAAAAATCAGGGTTGTATAGCCGGGGTGACTTTTAAGTCTGCCTCCTTTTGAAGTGCATATTCTTTTTCAGCCGTGTCCCTGTTTGCCTGGTTTGGACCAGATATCTATGGTATTGTCAGTAATTTTCTTTGACTTGAATATACTCGTTCACACTGCCGATAATTCAGCTGCAGTACAGAACAAAAGAACCAAAAAAAATTCCTGTTAATCAGCTGCTTATTTGTTAATTATTGACATTCTCTCATGTATTGGTGTGGTTGAATGAAAGCAGTCTGGTTTGTTTTCCCTCTCGGTTCAATCAGTTTATGTTGATGTGAGTGTAGCAGCTAAGCTCTGTTAGAGTAAAAAAAAAAACACGTTATGACCACTTGGTCACAAACACTGTGGTTCTTTTCACTGGAAATGCCTGAAGAACCACAGTGTTTTGGATTTGTGGATGAGTCCAAGGAATTGAGGAGTTATGTCAACACACCAGGCTTTCCAGCACGTCCAATATGATCATTTTGTGTTTATTTATCTATATAATCAGGCTCTGTATTCTGTATTGTAAAAACATGAAAATGGAGATGTGTCAGCCCCCATTCTGACAAACCCCCGTGTTGGTTCAGGGGCCACATACAGCCCAATACGACTGGAAATGGGTCTGATCATTAAAATAATAACATAATAGTACATAAATGATATCAGTTCCTCAATTATATGTGTAATTTCTGTGTTTTCGTGTGAAAAAAGTAAAATTGTATCATTAAAATGTTTACATCTACAAACTATCCTTTAAAAACATGAAAAAAAAAAAGAAATTTATTAAGAAAAAATGCCTTTCTTTGGCCTCATTTTCACATGTTCATTATAAAGTACAGATCACAGTGGATCTACAAATACACTAAATATTTAATAACAGGTAGAATATTGGTACAGTTACACTGAATTCTCTTGAGACATTTCTGGATGTTTGTGTTTGTTCAGGTTATTCATATTTTTTGTAAAAGGCTAGTCTGTAAATGTAAATATTTTTGTGTCATTTAACTTTTTTCTACACTTACAAAAAGAGAAAATTTGCATTTTTCATTATTTATAGTTTATTATGTTAGTGTTTTATTTATCTGACCCACTTTAGATTAAATTGACCTAAAATTATTTTAACATCTTTTATTGTTAATATCTTCAGTGTAGTTTTTGTATTTCACTAATTCATCCCACAGTCTGGATCGGACCATTTGGCGGGCTGGTTTTGGCATGTTTGACACCCCTGCCCTAAATAATTTGCAAGTGGCCGTTGCCCATTTTTAATGAAAGATGATGACACAACAACTCAATCTTATGAAATCTATTTTAAAAGCCAGACATTACCACTGCACACGTTTACTTCATGTAGTATACTGTAATTTTGGGAGTGGACTAAACAACATGATATACCAAACTGGATGTGGGCTGTGTTGCAGGTCATGGTTTATTGATTGGTGTGCGTCTGCATGTGTCTAATTCGTCCCATTTTCAAAGATGATATCACTAACGGGTGCTCTTATAGATGCCGTTTGGTTGGATCATATTTCTACTTTTAACTTCCTTGGGTTTAGCTCATTGTTCTGTCTCTCATTGGCATCGGTAAGGATTGTGTTCCACAGTTTGATGTAACTGGCCTTTTTTTTTTTAGAAATTATAAATAAATATTGAGGTGTTTTGGCTTATTTTTGGGGAGCTGTGAATAGTACATCCATTTTAGTATAAAGTCATTGTTGCGTCTATAATATCGGGGGTTCAGCAATTGGACACTGGGTCGTGTATGATTGTTGAAGTGGCTTGTGTTATTTAAAATATCCTGCAAGAATGTTTTTTTATTTTCGCTGTCAACAGACTAACATTAAATCATCTGCTGCTGCTGCGGATGACTTGGTTTGTTGTGAAATGTTTCCCTCAGACCTTGTCCTTGTTGGTTTCTGTACATTATTGACGTTCAATTGCGGAGCTTGGGTTTAGAGGTTCCGTCATTGACGTTGATCTTTCTGTTGGCAGAAGTCTAAGTACAGTAATGCTCTGTACACCGGTGAAAGACAAAGCTACGGGAGAAAATTGAGCGGACTATCTAGATCGGGGGTCAAACGACAAAACGGCCCAATACGACATGAAGTGGGCTGGATCATTAAAATAATAACATAATAATATAGAAATGATATCAGTTCCACAATTATATGTGTACTTACTATGTTTTTCGCATGAAAGCAGTAAAAAAATTGTATTATTAAAGTATTTACATCTACAAATTATCCTTTAAAAACATGAAAAAAAAAAGAAATTAAGAAAAAAGTGCAATTCTTTCAGTTTATTCCATTATTTGGCCTCATTTTCACATGTTCATTCTAACGTACAGATCACAGTGGATCTACAAATACACTGAATATTTAATAACAGTAGAATATTGGTACGATTACACTGAATTCTCCTGAGGCATTTCAGGTTGTTCATATTTTTGTAAAAGGCTAGTCTGGAAATGTAAATAATTTTGTATCATTTAACTTTTTTTTTACACTTAAAAAAAAAAGAGGAAAAAAATGTGTTTTTCATCATTTATAGTTTATTATAATAGTGTTTTATTGGTCTGACCCACTTTAGATTGAATTGACCTGAAATTATTTTAATGTTTTTAATCGTTAATATCTTCAGTGTAATTTTTGTATTTTACTAATTCATCCTGAGGGCCAGACTGGACCCTTTTTGTGGGCCGGTTTTGGCCCCCGAGCCACATGTTTGACCCCCTGGATCTAGATTAAGTCTGTCACCTATAGCTACATTAGGTTTGTTTATGATTCTGTTACGTTGGGACTGTTTTAATATTAATGTGATGGTGAAATTCTTACCCTCCACACACAAACACACAAACAACATTTCTATAGCGGTCGTTTTTCCCGCTGGCGGGGGTTGACCGGTCCATGGATTCCTCTCCTCCACATTTCTCTGTCTCCTTCCATTTCCTTCTCCAACCCCATCACCCTCATATCATCCTCAACCACATCCTTCCATCTCCTCGCCGGTCGTCCCCTCCCTGGTGTTCCTGCCCCCTCCATCATTAACACTCTTCTTACCCTCCACTAATGATTAAAACAACAGCTTAGCCAGTACCAATATTTCCTCCTTCCAATTTTGTGTTTGATGTACGTTTGTTGCTTACTGCATCTACATGGACCATTAGTGCGCTGTCTGCTCATAGGTTGTTACCCCCAGAAACAGACCGTTGACAATTCAAGAACGAATACTACTAAAAAAAACACTTTGTACCATATTGAACTGGTCTCAGCTGCTTTGAAACAGAACCGAGTCTGCTCCCATTGCTGTGATGCAACAAATATATATTGGTGAATGTTATCTTTTTTCTTTTTTTTTTTACTTATCTGCTGGTGGTATAAATTAAAATAAAATTGGTCAGTAAATGGGAGGAGGGGGGGGTCCTACTCATGATTTTGTGACACAGCATCACATGAATTTTTAGAACAAAATGAAATGGTTTTAACTGGAACGGACATGGATTTGTACCTTTTGCATTGACTTCGGATCCTACAAATGTCCCACAGAACCTGCTTTTGGTGTGAACACGGCATTCGCAGTAGGTCTGTAAGTACCAGTGCTGTAATAATGTCACAGACGTTCAGTGAATGGGTTCACCTCAGCTCTTCACTGAGGACGTCTGTGGGCTCTAATGGCAAGGGAACCGAAGCTCAGACTCCTGGGAGAAAAGAATATTTTGTCACCAAATGGTTGATTATGCTTTTTAGTAGATCTTTCCATACTTGAAGCTAATTTGGCTGGCATGTTGAGCATCTTAAGAGCACTGAAAGCTCTTTGTAAGTGTCCTAGACAGTGGCTTCTTAGCATTAGCCTCTAACCATCTGTTTCCAGACAGCTAGTAAGCTGTGAACACCCACACCCACCCCCTCCACACAGTCTTGCCATCAACAAATACTCCAGAGTTCATTGTAAACCCCCCCAGACCCCCTGCCACCCAGCTGACCGTCCCCCCCCATCCCCCAGCCAGCTAAAATCACACCACCCGGCCCTTGTAACCCCCCTCATCCACCCACCCCAACTCCCCCAACAAGCTTCCTGGCAGTGGACAGCACCACCAATCATCACTCGGTTCCCATGGCAACCTCCCCCGGCAACAGCCGTCACTATATCATAGCAGTAGCGGAGGACGTGGGGAGGAAGGGGGAGGGGGTTGGCCGAGTCGTGGCTCTCAACATTGGAGAGGAGAGAGAGGGGAAGAAAGAAAAGAGGAGGAAAAAAAAAAATGGAGAACACACACAGCTGCCCTTCAGCGACGTAGCATCGCACCAGCTGCTCCAGTCACCACTCGCCCAAACACACACCCACTGAACACGGCGTCAGGCCTCTCACATTCTGTATTTGCGTCGGCTTTGTCTGCATAACATTGCTGCTGGGCTTTCTTTTCATTCATACATACATCTGTGGCCTTGATGTATTTAGTTGATGTTCTGTGGTTTTGTGCGGAACATCTGACAGCGGATCTGTTACTTTTGGATGCAACAGATTGTTAATGTGGAACTTTTCCTTTTCAATCCGTTTCACTATCTCTGTAGTGCAATACATTTGAAAAGGTATACATTATACTTCGGTGCTGCTTGTTGTGTGGATGGATGCTCCTGGAACCAGCTCAGAGAAAGTTTGGTACTAGATTTTCCCTTTTCAGACTGGCCTTTGAACGCCACTTCATATTTACATTTATATCTTGAGTTATCTGTTTTAAATTGTCTTATACTATCTTTCCATGCTTAGAATATGGAAGTGTTCTTATACTAATAATAATTGAGACTTGACTTGCATTTTTACGTGTCACGATTTAGGCCAATTGTGTGTGACATGGAAAACATAATGGTTATGTTTACATGTACATGAACATCCCGGTTCTAATCAGACTTTTTCAGGTCTTAAAACATCATATCCCAGTTTCAGAAAATTGCACAAACCCTTTGGACTAGATGTGGGAGAAGTTGATTATGCCAGCTGGTATACCCCCAAAAGAAACCCAAGTATTGTTGCATACTGTTTATATGTCTTGTCCCAGTTTCTGACCATTACTGAGGTCCAGCAGGTGCATCTTTAGCCAAGTTGGTTACAAACACAAATGTGGCACCGCTCCTTACCCCCATAGTATTAGAAGTAGGACGTAAACCAGCCCAGCCCTGGGTAGTTGTCATAAATATGTCAGTTGTTTTTCTCTAACTCACACAGTGGCTCTTTGAACACATTATCTACCTCCATGGTTCCCGCTGGTATTCTCCATGGATACGAATCTACCAGCACCTGAAAAATGGACAGAACTGTGTACACAGAGGACGGACAGAACACTCCGTCCGTATCTGTCTGTGTCTTTAACGTTACTTACTACATTTCCCCTTTATGAGTCACTGGTGATGTGTTAGGTGTTAAGTGGTTAAAGCTTCTAGAAAACAGGTCGTATGATGTTGGTTTTCCAACCTATAAATTGGATCAAGTTAGTTCATAGTGGAAAACACAAAACATATTATTATGTAGAGCTGTAAGCACACAGTAATCAATAACCAGGACACTAATATTTATCATCCTTTTTTGGATTTGAAAAAAACATATTCTCTTTATTTACTGAAACATGTTCTGAACAATTTAATTCAGAGCAGTGTTTTTCTTCCTCTTCATGTCAGCTGCAGTGTTTTTTAACCTTTTTTGTTCCATTGGTTGTGCAGGGAACCCCTCCTCCCTCGGCTGTACTATGGGTGGCAGGCAGCCCCACGGCAACGCTAGTGGAGGTCAAATGTACCAGCAGCAGGTCCATCAGGGCATGCAGCAGGGCGTGGCCTCCCACCCAGCCTACCAGGGCCAGCAGCACTTCTCTGATAACCCATCCTACTCTGACAACAACAACGCCAATGCCAGCTCCATGGCCTGCCTCTACCAGAACTACCAGGTTGGTTCTAGTCTGATTTAATTCAGTATAAATAAACCTTTTCACATGTTTTTCCCATCTTATGACCTTACTGTTGCTTCCACAGCAGGGGATGTTACAACATCCGCAGTTTGGTGAAGGGCAGCAACCCCAGGGTGAGGGGCCTCCTGCAGGTACCCCATGCTCTGACAGAGGTCCTGGCGGCGGCCCAGAGGCGGTGGATGCCATCTACAGAGCCGTGGTAGATGCTGCCAGCAAAGGTATGCATGTCACCATAACGACCACAGTGAGCGGGACCACACAGGCGAGCCCCGTGCCTGCCCTCAGTGCCATGAGTGCCTTCACTGCCTCCATAGGGGAACCTGTCAACCTTCCCCAAGCAGTTAGTGCAGTTCTGCACGGGCACCAGGAAGGGGAGGCCATACCCCAGCAGGCCAGACCGAGGCAAGTGAGACGGGCTCACAAGAACATGGATCCAGGGAAGAGCACTCCAGATGGTCCTGAAGGCAATGACTACTTCCGTTCCCCTGGCCGTGGGACTCCCAGGGGGCAGTGGGACGGGGAGGCGCAGCATGGGGCCGGCTTTGACGCTCACAGTAACAACAGTGCCTGGGGTGGTGAGGAGTTTCTCGAGTGTTCTACCCAAGTGAGGAGTAGTCCTTGCATGGAGCGTCCTGCAAGCCTGGCCCCTGCACCCCCCTGTTCCACTGAAGGCTCAAACGATCACAGCCTGGCTCTGGCCCATGAGAAGGCCTTCCTCGATGATGGATATCGCTTCAACAACTGCAACCGGACACCTGCCAGCTACAAGGAGCGACTGGAGCAGACGGTAGAACGCTGCGCCCACATCAACGGCGCCACCCCACATTTCAACACCAGGGGTTATGGAGAAGTTTTGGGCCCCCCAAGGCAGGAGCTAACGGGGGACGACCAGTCGCCCAGCTCCTCCACCAGCCTGGAGGGACCTCTGGCTACAGCCAAAGACTACAGCCACTACAACGGCCACTTCAACGGGATGGCGCCCAGCCCCTCTGACACAAAGAGCCTGAGCAGCGAGGAGGACCTACGGCAGCCGGACTCTCCCTCCTCAGAGCTGCTTCACTACCGGTCCAGAACCTTTAACATGGGAGAGCTGGTGTGGGGCCAGCTGAAGGGCTTTCCACCCTGGCCTGCCAAACTGGCCGGGGACGAACAAGTGCACAGTGCTGCTCTACAGCTACGCGAGCAGGCCAAGGTGAGCTAATGTGTGAACACCCGTTAGCATGTCAGCGGCTAGCTTACATTTGAATACACTATCTGACCAGGACGATTCACTGACACCTTGGATTACAGATGATTATTATCTACTCACGTCATTCTTAATAGTTTTTGTGAGGTGTATCCCAGAGCAGCAGAGAATTTAATATAGCCCTTAAGCGATATGCTGAAGGCAAGAAATATTTTTCTATTACTTTTTAGGTGGGTTTGGACAGTGTCTTGCATACAAATCAGCTTCTGTCTATAGTTTACATCAGCTTCTCTGCTTGGGGGCATCATGGTTCTTGTGTTTGTCACAGATTTATGTATCATCTGTGACTCTTGAAAGTAGAGACATTGCAATAAAAAATAAAATAAAATTTAAAAAAGCTGCCAAATGTGAATTTGAGATTAATAATAGGTTCTGTTCATGCCGACTGTCTAAGTAACTGGTAGATAATACAAACACAGTTATTTCTGTTGGAATTCATTGGTGAGAGGTGTTGAACTTGCTGCTGAACTGTTACTTTATTCACTTTGTTTTTCCCAGGTGGAACCAGAGAAGCTTAAAACACTAACACATGACTTGGAGGCACTTGACCGGGCTGCCAAAAGAGGCCTGAAGTGAGTTCACACCATGATATTTTTCTGTTAAAGTACAACAACTTGAAATGATTTCAGTTTTTACCCCTCAGCTAATCGTTTCGTTGTCCGTCTGTCTGTCCATTCAACAACATAATTGCATTATCTGAAGAGTGCATTGACATCAGGGTTTTCGTGGAGTTATAAAAAGTCATATCTGCACCACATTTATACTGTGGATGCATCATAGCACGGAGCAGAAGCCTATTGAAAATAGGTCACCGTGACCTACTTTTTCAAGGTCAAATGGCCTTGTACCATGAGCAGTTATGATATCTGAGAGCTTTCAAATATAAATATTTATTTAATAAGTTTTACTCAAACACAATCTGAATTATATAGCATTAGGTTTCAAGTCTAGAATGTAGAGAACTCAAGTCTATATGAAGACGATGCATTTATGTTTAATTAAATATTGAATAAAAACGACGTTGTTATTGCCAGAACAGAGGATTTTTGCACAAACTGTAGAAGATTATTGCACATAATTCACATGATACAGGGTTTATCGCACGTTTTTGGAAGTGATTGAATGAGGATGCTTTGAGGGAAGTGACTGCACGTCAGTAACAGTGAATGAAAATATTGTCCAACAGACCGGGAAAACTGAATAATCACTTGGAAGCTGCTATCCACGAGGCCATGAGCGAGCTGGATAAAATGTCGGGCACAGTGAGTATCTGTTGATTCTCTACTTTCACCTCACCTTCCTGTCCGGACGTCACCACACCTCCTTTTCTCTCTCTGCCACCAGATCCCATCGAGGGATCGTCAGGTGAAGCTCCCCAAGCCTAAGAGGAGGAAGATATCCAGATAACATTGAATGTGTCGGCCCAAGAACGTCCTCAAAGCCTTTTCGGAGACTTCGTTCCGTTCAGCCTTGATGCGATCTGAGCTCTCTAACAGGTGCTACACATGGACTATTCAGTGGTACATCGTGTGTTCCATGGTATCAACTTGACTCAATGACTGACCACAAGAAGGTGCTGGGAATTCCGATCACCAATACAGTTTTAACTGTAAAAAAACGAAACGAAAAAATAGGGGAAAACATCCAAACGGTTGCAATTTGTCTACAGCTCACTGAATTAACTATTTTTTTCTAGTATAAGATAGTAAAACAAACAAAAAAAAAAAAGCTACGAGCATTACCTTACATATTTAAGAAAATAGACAGTCCAAATATTTCTGATACATTTTCAATATGTATATAGATAATCCTGAAATTTCATGCTATTAAGAATTGTATGTAAATATTGTACAATGTCATGTACAAGCGTACCTAATGCACATTTTATCTTTTATTGTACAAAAACAAAGCAGAAGAAGTGTACCAATGTCTTGGTTTCTATTCAGAAGTGCGGTTGCGTACGGCCGCATGCATAGGATAAATAAGATTACAGCCTAAAGCTTTTATATGATGAACCGTAAGACGTGCTGTTATTTTTTTTCTTTTGTTTCCTTTTGTTTGTTTTTTTCTTTGTTTTTTTTTGTAAGGGAACAGCAGTGGAACAGGCATGAGTATGAGTTCTCCATAGTCACTTCACACCAGTCAAGTGTTCAGTTGTATTTGAGAGAAACGATGTAAAAACAAACAAAAAACTTAAAAAAAAAAACAAACAAAAAAAAAAAAAAACCCAGAATGAACTTTACCAGCTGAAAGTGTTCAGTGTTTTTCCCCACCACCAGCTGGACCTGTGTTGGTAAATTTTCGGCGTTACAAAATGGTATTGGGTCGTCCCATCACTGTAACCGACTAGATGTGGTCGTCCACGTCCACCCTCAGACCGCAGTGTTTTGTCACGTTTTGTTGCATTTTGGGAATTAATGGAAAAGCCTTCAGAGAATTCAGACACGTTGCCTTTTTTTTTTTTTCCTATTCTGTGACACTGCTGACGTTTGAGTTTTACACTAAACCCAGAAGAGATGACTTTTTAAATTGGAATAAATAAAAAAAAAAGAACGGTTTACTTTGAGGAAGCAGACAGTGATGAATGTTATGTAAAAACATCAGGTCCTGTTCAGATCTGCATTTCCATTCCAATCAGATATAAACGTACTCCGACATGGTCTTATATTCAGCGGTGGACGTGTGTTTTTTTTTGTCCTGCAGTGGATCGTAGAACCACTTGTGCCGCGTTTTCACTCCATGGTACCGGCTCTACTCGGCTCTTTCGCTTTTCCATTACGGAAAAGGACCTGGAATCTGCGACCCGATACTAGTTTTTTTAGTACCGCCTCAGCCCAGGTTCCAAAATGTTGGGACCGACACCAAAACGTGATGTCTTGACACCGATTGGTCAAAAATCAGACGCGGAAGTAGACAGTGAATAGTGATCCATGAATCCACATGATGACGGAACAAAACTACACCATAGACGGAATGGAGATTCAGTCTACGGAAAAATCCAGACGAGAAAACACGCAATGAGCGAGTTTTCGGCAACTCTGAGCAAACGACACAGAAGTAACGCGTCACATCGGAGTAGCAAGTCGAGCTGGAAACGATACAATAGTTACCTTACATGCATTTTTTTTCAGAATCTGAGCCTTTGAAGCCCTTGAATATCCTTATTTTCTCATGGCGGAATAGAATATTCACAGTTCAGAGCTTCACAAACATGTTTTAGTCCTGATCATTAAGCTGCTGGACCTGACAATTAGTGGAAAAAAAGGCTATGTTAAGAAAAAAAACAAACCCTACCTTCCTGCTGCAGCTCTCTCCTTTAGGTCCAAATGAAACGACTTGTCAAAGCTTTTTTTATTTTTTTAAATCAAGCAATAGATTAGATCTTTAGATCCACATATGATTACATATGACTTAAACCACCCAATACTTGGAACATTTAATCCGATACTGCCTGAAAACAGAGTCCAGAGATGGGGGTAGAACTGTTGTTTCCTCTCAGATCAATTATATGACGATATGCTAAAAGTTAATCATGTCATTTTGCTCAGTGATGGCAAAAAAACAAACAAAAAACAACCCAATATGATCATGACACGTCAAATGTGGTTGAAAATACTGTACTTTCCAGGCTATAAGTCGCACCTGAATATAAGCCGCAGGAAAGAATGATTATTTATATATTTATTTCCATCCCTTCACTGCTGCAACACGACGGTAAAAAGTTAAATAAACCCTAGAAAAGTCGTCGCTCGTCGTCATCATCTTCCTCCTGCTGATGACACCACGTAGAAGTTGAACGGCCTCAGAAAGGCTCCGCCCACTCACCTTCTCAGTCTCTCTTTCGTTGCCGCTCTTTCATCCCGAAGTCGCCCCTGAACTCGTACCCTCCCCCTCATCGCGCGGTGGTCCAGCCTTTTTCCGAACCCATTGGTGATGGTTGATGATGGCGTCGACGACTTCAGCTTCAAACTAGCGCCTTTCTCTTCATCGCCTCTTCCACCTGTCTCCTCTCACGTTTGCGCTTCCTGCTTAGAGCGCTCAGCCCGTAAAAATCTATACTGCCGGATCGTTGTATAAGCCACGGGGTTCAAAGCCAGAAAAACGCAGTGGCTTATAGTCCGGACATTACGGTATATCATAAAAACATACGATGACACTGAAATGGAAGCTTACACTGTGTCGTATTTAGGCATTAGACGACTTTATGTGCACGTACGGGAGGAAAGTCAGGTCTGAACAGGTCTGAACAGGGTTCAAAAGCAACTGTTTTGGACCCTCTGATGTCTGAATGTGGCCAAAATATTAGAACTATCAACCAATGTCAAATAAAACCAGGGGTGTCCAACTTCTTGCAGTTCTGGGGGCCACATTTAGCCCAATATAAGGTGGGTCAGACCAGTAAAATAATAACTAATGAATAATAACAACTCCAAAGTGTTCTTTTTTTATTACTTTTAAATTAATTTCAGTAAATGTATTTACATCTACACACTGTCCTTCCACTAAAATATGAACAACCTTAAATGTTTGAAGAAAAACTAAGATTTTAACAATATTCTGCTTCAGTTTATTAATTAGATGTGCGTTAAAACGATCTACTAATGCACAAAAGCTTTAGTAACAGGCAGAATATTGAGCTTTGATTATTCTGATGAGATTTTTACACCTTCATTTTTTCTTTTCTTGAAAAAATTGTTTGTAGTATGGTTTTTAATAGTGGGGTTTTTTTGGTCATTTTTGTGTCGTAAATTTGACATTTTTATTATTCGTAGGCTACGATACTATTTTCCTCAACCCGCTCCAGCTCATATTGGTCTGTGTGTGACCCCCCCTCCCCCCCTGGAACTAAAACAACTTCAACATCCTTGATTGTTAATATCTTCAGCGCAATTTTTGCATTTCAGAAATTCATCCCACGTGTGTTTGACAGGTTTTTAACACTGAATGGCGTCTCCTTCGCTGACGTCCGCCTGCAATTTTTGAAGTTAAAACGATACACTTAACCCGTTTCGAAGGCTCACAGCGTGACCTTTGACCCCGAAATGCAACATCAGTGACTCCACTCGTGTCTGTGGGTGGGTTTTTGGACTCGCTCTACATTGATTGGAATCCTTGTGATTACGTTCTTGTGCTTGTTTGTACAGTGAATAATTTTCTTCCCCCCCCCATAACTGTAGCCGTTCTTGCCATAGGTTTAAGTAGAAGCCGAGAGGGGCATTTACATACATACATCTTCATCGTCTTCATCATCATCATCATCATCATCCTGAGGAACACTAACTTGGTTTAGACAAGCAGTGGAAACATTTCTCACATTTCGGGGCCTTGTGTTTTTTTTTTTTTTTTTTGTCTTGCTTATTGATGTAAATTATTTATGTACAGTACTCCATATTTATTTTAAGCTTTACAAATATGCTAGATGGCAATAATACTACCAAGAGTTGAGAACTCGAGCCTTATATGTGTATATGTCTTTTTTGTTTTGTTTTGTTTTTTTTAACGTGAATAGAACATGTCTTCAGAGTCCATTACAAAGGTCGTGTTCTCTTCATTTAAGAAGTCGACATAACCCAATTTTTTTTCTTTTTTCTTTTTAATAACAAAGGGGCTTTCTAATGTACTTGTTTTGTTACAGACTGTGTCACGGACAGAAAATGTCAACAAAAAAAAAAAAAAAAGAGAGAGAGAGAAGAGAAAACCCTCTGCCTCGGAGACCAGAGTATCTATGAATATGCACGAGTGTTTTTTTTTTTTTTTTTTTAACGTTGAAATGCAGTTTGAAGACGAGTCAAAGCAACATCAGTCAGCGATGCACAGTATACGGGAACGGCTGAAGCACTACCACACACACACACACACACACACACACACACTGTACAGCTGCTCCTCCAGATCAAAACCCGACCTGTAAAAACACTACGATCAAGTGCAATATACCACTCAAAAGATCAACAGCTCTGAAAAACACTGCATCTCTGCTCTTCTTCTGCTGTCCAACGCCCCCCCACCCCCGCCCCCCCACAGACAGACACTAAAAACACACCTCAGTCTCAGCTCCGAGCACGGCAGTTCGGACACTACCCACAACTTCCCCCGAAGTCTGCGACACTAACAAAAGAACGGATTAGTATCAGGTTTCTTCCAACGACATAGTTTCACATTAAAACCTAAATCTTTTGACGTCGTACCAGGATGTTTTCGTGGATCTTTGTGTCAAAAACATTTTCCGTGGGTGTTCGGCCATTATTTTTTTCGGTTTTTCTCGGTACGGAGCCGTGGGGGGGGGGACACGGTGAGTTAAAAAAAATAAAAGGCGTGGAAACGATTTATAAGGCGTGTGCGCTAGATATTAATGCGAGCGTGTGAGGTATAACCCGTGTGCACGCTTTGTGTTAAGGCGTGCGTTGGGGTAGTTAAAAGCCAGGGAACGAGTTAGACATCGTTCCCTCGCTTTCATTAATGCGTGCGCTCAAGTTATAAATGCGTGCACACGGGTTATGAAAAAGTGAGGGAACGTTTTCAAGCGCGTTCCCTCGGTTTATATCCTATGTCGTCCCCTCGCATTATTATAATATTCCCATAATATCCTTGTTTTCGTTGCACACGCACACACCGGCTGTAGGTTACCATGGTAACTCCTTAAATACTAGACGCTATTTTATTCTATTTTAATATCGCGTTAGAATAGTTCCGTGGTGGATGTGCTCCTTCTTCCTGCATGTTCCGTTGGGCACGTCTGCGCCGCGCATGTCATTCTCTGTTCCACACCACGGAAAGTGAGGGAACGTGTTCTAACGAGGTCACACACCTTGGATATAAACAGAGGGAACACGTTTTCAGAACCCGTGCGCACGCCATTATAACGCTTTAATAACTCCAGCGCACGCATTAATATTTCGAGCACACGCCTTAATGAAAGAGAGGGAACAATTTGTAACTCGTGCCCTCACATTTAACTACCCGAACGCACGCCTTAACGTAAAGCACACGCACGGGTTATAACTCGTGCGCACGCATTAATATCTAGCGCACACGCCTTATAAGTCGTTCCCACGCCTTGTTATTTTTTTTATTCACCGTGTCCCCTCTACGGCTCTGTAGTTTTGACTTAACCGACATTAACTTGTTAAATTGAAGCGAGATAAACGTTGCCGTGAACCTGAAAACGCCTTGCTTTAAGGTAAGAAATGTCGAGTATCGTACAAAAATCAATACACTGCAAGAAATGTCAATGCGAAAATGTGTTTCGTAAGGTAAAAAAAATAAATGTGACTCGAAAAAAGATCTTGGGAAAACAAAAAAAAAGGAAACTTTCATGTCGCAACTCGAAAAGCATCGTTATAATGCAAAAATATATCACTGTAGCATGAAAACAATGTGAAAATATCTTGTAATTTGTTTAAAACGTGACGATACATGATGCTAATCTGTTCGACTGTTCGCTAACACTACAGTCCGACGTGCATGCGAGCTTTATTAACTTGATTAAAATCCACAAACGGGAGCCTTAAAGTCAAACTAGCCATTTCAACAAATCGTGCGTACACTTTGAAGAGCTTCACCCCGAGTTGTACTGTATTTTTAATTTTTTTTTTTTTAACTAAATCTTTCACTTCTTCGGATCATTTGTGAACTTTCTTGTGCGACGCGCCCTCTGAAAAAACACACCCATCCTGTTCAATTCAAGGATCCGTAGCAGCCGAAGTGAAAAACCGCAGTAGATATCAGTATTAAATCACAAGTACGGGATGTTTTTCAACATGTTGATGCGTCACATGATCGTTTTTTTTTTTTCAGAGCGCGCGCTTTAATGAACCTCAGATTTAATTTTTTGGGGTTTTTTTATGTAAAACTGCGGCGAAATGCGACTGCGGAACACACAAGCTCTTTCGGTAAAGTTCATTCTGCCTCCTCCTCTCCCCCCTCCCCCCCCCGTTTTTATTTTTTTGTGCAATGACATGCAGGAACCCGGTCTGGTGTTGGGAACCCATGTGTTCTATTGGTTTCATGTTCTTTGTGGTCATTATTATTAATATTATTTTTTTTTTGGTCTGTGCGGTCTATTTTTCCCTTTTCCTCGCCTGTGATTGTTTGTTTGTTTGTTTGTGAGGTTTGAGCGGTTTCAACTTTTCTTTTTTTTTGTGCCTGTTTGTTTTCTGCTCTTTGGATCTCTCCCCCCCCCCCCCTTCCAGCCTTTTGTTGTCAGTATTTTATTTTTTCAACTTGTAATTAAGTATATATTTTCTCACTAATATATACTTTACAAAAAATAGACTTGCGTGAAGTATGATGTGCACTTGATTGCTCTTGTTTATTTTATTTTATTTTATTTTTTTCTCTTTTTTTTGCATTAATGTGGGCTAGGGATAGTTTGTCAAGAGTCCATTATTTTGAGATTGTTTGGACTTTTTTTTAATGGTTTGATGTAAGCAGCATTTTTTTGTAAATATTGTGAAACATTACAGGTCATGCAGTGATGTAACATTTTGAACAATGTTGCACAGATGTTTAAGATATTAAAAACATGGTCACTCTTACTTGAATAACCCATGTGTGCGGGTGTGTTTTTATGTCGACCGTTTGTGCTTCTTTGTAATTTCCAGTTTATTTGACTCGTGCGCAGGTAATTTAATCCAGATGGGTGACATAGAAAGGGGGGAAAAAAACACAACGTCAAGTATCCTAGTAACGCTTCGGAACAGACCACTCCCATCATGCTTTGCCATAAATCTGTCATCTGCCTGCATGTCATCAGGAAGCAGAGGTAAAAGCATTTGTTGTTGCATGCTGCCATCTAGTGGACAACAACTGGAATGACACCCTGCCTCTGCAACATCTAAGTAAAGGTAAGAATTAATAAGATATGATGGGGGGGGGGGGTCAAAATCATGTTGGTTCATTGGCCGGATCGTTAAAATAATGACATAATAATATATATAAATGATATCGGTTACATAATTATAGGTGTAATTATTATCATTTAGCATGAAAACAGTAAAAAAAAAAATTAGTAGTAAAATGTTTACATCTACAAACCTTTAAAAACATGAACAAAAAGAAATTTACTAAGAAAAAAAGTGCAATTTTTGTAATTTATTTCATTATTTGTCCTCAGTTCCTCATTTTCACATGTTCATTATAATTTACAGATCACAGTGGATCTATAAATACACTAAATATTTAATAATGGGTAGAGTTACATTTAATTCTCTTGAGACATTCCTGTTGTTTTTTACACAAAAACAAAGAGAAAAAAATGTGTCATTGTGTGTCATGTGTTCATTATGATAGTGTTTTATTGATCTGACCTAAAATTATTTTAACATCTTTGATTGTTAATATCTTCAGTGTAATTTTTATATTTCACTATTTCATCCCGCGGGTTGGATTGGACCCTTTTCATGGGCCGGTTTTGGCCCCCGGGCCGCATGTTTGACACCCCTGGTATAAAACATAATGAAAAGTGTCATAATGACAATATATCCAATGTTTATTTTGTAAAATTATAACATTTTAGAATGAAATGGAGGATAAAGAGGTAAGAACCTATTCAAAGTGGCCTGTTTATGTCATTTATTTCTATATAAGTATGTGTGTGTGTGTGTGTGTGTATTTGTATTTATTTCCAGTGTAAGAGGATTTCCCACCCTCCACCCCTGAGACGTCAGTGGTCCTGAAAGCTTTGCCAGTGTTAAACTTCACTATAAAGTCTGTAACGGCAACAATATTATCAGTTTTATCTGATTTTCTGTTACTGTAACATTATTTCCAGTCATAACAGGAGGCAACATGGACTTTCATGGCATTAATATAAATAAAAGTAGAATTACATTTGCATTTATATTCAACTGGAGATTCATCTTCGGTCTTGGAGAATATACATCAAAACAAACAATGCAATAATAAAAGGTCTCTTACATTAGTTTTATTTGTTTTAGATTCAGTTTTTATGAATGTATGTATTTTTGTGCAACATTTTAGGCACTGCAGTGTTTTAAATGTGTTATATAAATAAATATGAGCTTCACCTACATGTTACAGCAGCATTAAGTCCATGTTGATCATAGGCTGCGTGACAGTGGAATAGTAGCTTTTATTTTATTTGATTAGTTCTACACAAGTCGAACCGACATATGATTCTGCTGATTTACCTTTTGTTGTATTTTAATGTAAAAATATCCATGCAGGGGCGTCGGAACGTGTGGCCCATGGACCAAAACCGTCCCAAACAAAGGGTCCGATCAGGGATAGTTCAGTACCATCTGCAGTGGGTCAGACCAGTACAACTACAGCACAATGATGACGGGTCTCATTTTATGTTTTAGGTCACACCAATTTAATTTGATGGTTCTCTGATTTATTTATTTTTTTTTTAGAAATAAATTGGAGTGACAGGGTTATTTTAGTTTTCAGCTTTTCATGACAAATATTTATGCATTGAATCCCTTTTTTGATCTTTTACTATGATTCTGAATAAAGGACATTGTTTTAACTGAATTTATGTTGTATTTACTACTTTTTTTGTTTTTAACTCTTTCTGATTGGTTGTTCTCTAGCATGTGACCATAAAGAAACTGTCTTATTGGTTTCCAGAGAATATATTGTTTTCAATGGGATTTTTTACTCCAGACTTGTTTGTTTTTTAAATAATGCAAAAAATCAGAGCGGTGAATCTGAGAAGTAACAAATTAAATTGGTGTGGGCTTAGTGTAAATTTAAAAAAATAAATAAATCAAACAAAAACAAACATTTAATTACATGTTGAAAATGTTTACATCTACAAATTTTTTTTATCAAAAATCTCAACAACAGCTAGAAATTATTGAAAAAAAGTGTGATTTTAATAATATTCTACCTGTTACTAAGTGTTTTGTGCATTTGTAGATCCGTTGTGATTTGTAATTTGCAATGTACATGTGTAAATGACTTGGCAGTTA
>JAPSES010000124.1:6430748-6443024 GCA_029822895.1 Maxillicosta whitleyi | reverse complement strand
AAATTACACTGATTTTTTTCAGTTTGTTCATATTATTCACATTGTTTTAAAGCATAGTTTGTAGATGTAAATATTTTCATAGCGTAATTTTACTTTTTTCACTCTAAAACATAGAGAAAAATTTGGAGTTGACATTATTTATATATTATTATGTTATTATTTTACTTCAGATCAATTTTGGCTGAATGTGGAACTGAACTAAAATGAGTTTGACACCCCTGCTGTAGTGTGATGTCACATGCAGTCACAATGCAACCCATTCTTGTGTCCTTAGTATGTCATGAATACCAGAAATTCAGGAATATAATACTAAAAATACATGATTCTCAGTACCAAAGTTGATACCACAATAATAAATTAAAAAAAAAAAAATCATACGAACCCATGAACAACAAATACTTCAAGTATTAACATATAAATGAATATTGCCTCTGACTCATCTGTGTGCACTGTCAGTCACAGTTTCCTGCTTTGAATGGATGGACGTGCTAATTTTGACCATCTGTTCTCTGAAACAGAGTTAAATTAACCTTGTTTTTTGGATTCTTCTCTAAAGTCTTCATCTTTTTGATTTCTTGCATCAGATGTTGTAAAATGAAACATGGATAAACATGACAGCAGGAAATAGATGGTTAATAGCAAACTCAGTATTTAGTAAAAAAAAAAAGTCGAGTTCCACTTTGATTATGTAGCTTGTTTCTCACTGTTGAACATTCTGTGACCAGAGAATATAATCAAGTTGCTGCTGAAGCGCCAAATCTACCGCCTGCAGTTCCTCCACAGAAATGTCAAATTAGACGTGCTAAATGGAGCATGTCACTTATTGCCTTCCATTGTGTTCAGGCCGTGACACTCCTCCATTTTACCTTCATTTAGCCCATTAAAAAGCGGAGAGCGACAGATAGACGTTGGCTGGGAAACACCGGTGCTGAGGAAGCAGCAACATGGAAACCTAAATCCAACGGTGTCGCTGCACAGTTTAATTTTGTCACTCCTCCTGCAAACATTGTGAGATTGATTCAATGTTGAGACAACAGCCCGTGCAAAAGTTGCTCCACAGTGAAAACCGAGACGCCCGAAGCGATTGTTTTAGGCTGCCACGACAGAAACACAAACCTGAGATCAGATGTGAGCAGTTCACAGAGCTGTCACAATATGCTCTTTTATCATAAAACAACGACGATGTGGAGACGCTGACTTTGAGCGTTAAATAATTGTTTTTCATTTTCCAACTCAGACGCTGCAGTGCTTTTTTTTTTTTTTTTCCCTCCTTCCCCTGTGCAGCTATCTGTTATCTGTGATGACTTGGTGATTCCCTCAACCTGATGTGGAGCAGCCTGAACACTGTTAATTAAAGAGGACGCTTTGCAGTCTGGGAAATTCCTTGGTATTCTGTAAAGCAACAGTAAATCAATTGGACGTGGAAATAATCAGCGGATGATATGATGATGATTCAGAGGTGAAGGGACTAAAATTGATTCAGTACAATACGTGTCATCACAACCTGCTGTTATACAACACTTACAGCCATCAAGGAGGTCTTTACTTGTTCGAAAAACGCACTTAAATCTAATAAATATAACCTGAAATGGGAGGGAAGGTAAGCGATAAAGTGCAGCGTGAGAACAAGCTGTTTCTTCACACCATGAAGTGTTGTTTGGACAGTGCTGCACTGCAAAACGTGTAGTAACACACACTGTTCTCAGACAGACTGCTGCATAATTGTGAAAAAAAAAAAAAATCCAATTAACAAAGGGACAAAGGAAGGTTTTTTTGCTTTTATTAAATGTACGCTAAAGCTCCCTAAAATGATTGTATGAGCAGTAAATTAGAAACTACAGGTGTTTTTCCTCTTTTTATATCTTACATTATTTATTATTTTTCTTAAACTTTGTAGTAGGAAAAAAAGAAAAGAAAAGCAAGAAGTCAATTACATATGCACCCGTTAATGGTCATTAATCACAGAAAAAGTAACAAAATAGAATGAATTTAACACGACAGAAGCGACAGAAAGAAGCGAAGGCTTATCTAGTCCCGCCCCTTCCTGACTTTCATAACTTAATATATTTCCATCATCATCTGTTTATCACATTAAATTTGATAAGCTAATTATTTGTTGTATGTGAAATATCGATACTGACGATATAGTCCTGTATCGATATTTTGAACACACCCCTAGTGGCGTATAGTCCGGAAATTACGGTAATCAGAGCACCTTTGTATTGGTTGTATCGCTATTGTGCAGAAATAAACATCAACAAATAGACTTAACTATACAGGTATAATGACAAACTACATCTTAACCAATCAACAATTACACATGTCAACATATAAAAGTAGTCCGATTACTCAGTGAATTTGCATGAGTTGATTATGTTGCTTTTTAAGATTTTTACATGGTTTTTCACGAGTTTCATACAACTTTTTAGTATTTCTGTCATGTTTTCACGTTATGTTATGATGTTTGCTTCTCGCTTTTTTCAAGTTTTTTCATCTCAGACTATTTTTGTGTTTGTTTCTTGTTGCGTCTTTTACATTTTCTCAGTGTTTTATAAGGTTTTTGTCGTGCTACGTCTCTCAAATACATCGTTCGCACCCTATTGTAGTGTTTTTTATGTTTTTCTTTGACTCTTGTTTCATGTCTTATGCTGCTTTTTATGTTTGTTTGTTTTTTTGTCTTATTTTACATAGTATTTTCATGGTTTTGTCCCACCTATATAGCAATTCATGTTTTTATTCTTTGACATTTTTATATTTTTACCTGTTTTTTTCATAGCTTCTCATCACGTTACATCTCTTAAATATTGTTTTTTAAGTCATTTGTTTGATGTTATGTCTTTTGCACCATGTTTTTATGTCATTTTATGATGATTTTTCTTGGCATGTCTTCTCCAGTCCTGCCTTGAGCTGTGATGTCATTTTTCATTTTTTTGCATCATATTGCATCTATTTTGTAATTTCTTTTTACATTTCATCTCTTTTACGTCTCCATGCTGTCTTTACCATCAGTTGTATTTTTTGATTGTTCAAATCCAAAGAGTTTTCCATTGTTAACCTTTTAAATGGTCCTTAGAAGGCGAGCAGTAACACAAAATAAAGAATAATTAAGACTGATGCAACGGAAGGAGTAGAAAGTACAGATATTTGTGAATATTAGGCATGTTTATATCTCAGTGGTTGATGTTTATCCTGCCTGGAAGAACATATGTGAATTATTGATGGTCTTTTTTAACTGATATTTATTTGGAAACTTAGTTATGGTACGGGGCAGCTCCCAAGTGTAAAATCAGGGTCCCACTGCACGAATGTGACGCATGGCGCTGCTGAAAAAGAACATGCACACTCAGCAAAATCCTCCCCAGGATACAGAGGGTGGGGTGGCGATGGTGGAGGGGCTCGATAAAACAACAACAACTGGGCCGCGTCAGCTCTCTCCTCTCGGCTTGAATTGATTCGGACGATAAGAGCCAGAAACGCCACAACGAGCCGTCAAAGCAAATTTACTGAACGGCCGATCTCACCGCAGATGATTGACAGCGGCGCCACATGACTGCTTGCTCTGCAAAAGGTCCGCCTCGCGATCCGACTCCGCAGCGCCGTCGATCCGCTTATGTCACTGGCTCACATCTGACGCTCCAGAATGACATAAACTGCTCGCATGTTTCACATCACGCCCCTGATTTAGACCTGTCAAATTTGCGGGAAAACAGAGGCCTATAATGGCCGGCGTGGAGCTGCCGTCGTAGCCCGCTGTGTTGACATCACAGGCGCCCCAGGTCTGTAAGCAGAGCCGCTGTGGTGGAAGAAGAAGTTGATGTCTTTTGATTCCCACTGTGGAACTCAAAGAGCAAACCCACCCTCGGATCCACTTTGCTCTTTTACATCTCCTGGAGTTATTTACCCAATTTACCTCCACCTGCCTCATTTACTTGGCCGCTTCCACTGTGTCCCGGAACGCCGTTTGACAGCCCTCCAGAGAAAACCAGCGCAAACTTGTGTCTTTCCATCAAAGGTGGGCGTTTGGGCAAATAAAGAGACGGAGAGTATTTGAATGCATCTATAGGTTAAATGAGTAGGAGGAGAGCGCGAGAGGAACGGCAAACAAACGCCGCATGCAAAGCATTCTGGTCCGTTCAGCAGAGGCGAAAGCAGACACAAAGAAATACAGATATGTGCGGAAAGTGGAAGCACCCAGTTAACTTAATTACAGCTGTGAAAGTACAGAATCTGACATTTTCCGTGACAGACCTGGACTCTTTTTTTTTTTTTTTTTTTCCTGGTCTGAATCATTTTAAGGCAGCACAAAAGAATTTATGAGCCAATAGCTGAAGCTTCATTTATATAAACCAAGTTCTGATTAAAAAACAAAACCAAAAAAAAGATATGATAAAAGTCATAATCAACGCTTCATAATGTGATCTTTTGTTTTTGCTCTTGGTCTCATTCAGTAGAAATAATCCTTGTCCTGCCGGATCTGCTTAGTGTCAGCTTAGCGCCACAAAGTTTGTCTTATTCGTCTGTCGTTTTATTCAATCATCGGTGACATACGTCGGTCTTGGCTTATTTTAGATGTTTGCTTGTTTACTTTGTGTTCTGGATTGTGTTCTGTTTTCTGACAGTTGCTTTAGTTGAATTTTTGAGTTCATGCTCTTCTCGTTACATGGAAGTGCAGATGGTATGTACTGCTACAAATTGTCACTTAGCATTACCATGGCAACATGGACAGAACCGTGGCTACCTCAGGTAATGGGGGTGGGGGGGGAATAAAAACAATTAAACCATTCTAACATCAAATCAAATCGAAATAGTGACTGAAAACAATGAAATTTAACTTCAATTTTAAAGTTTTCTGTCCGTAGCAGAACTCATTATGAACTTTATTACCCCTGTGATTAATGTCCTGTTCACACTAATGCAGATATTTGTATTTTATTAATATTTTTGTATACATTTGGGATTATGATCCATATGTAAACAGCGTACGGGATCACAAAACTTTTCATGTCTCTGATTGTTTTGTGTGATGAAGCTGCGCCTGAAACATCAAATCCAGGTGTATTACTGGCAGTAGATCGAGGTTAGCGCTGATACCTTTTAGACCAGCATTACAAACAAATCTACATCATGTAAAGAATACAGTTCCACAACCAACACCCAAGGAAACATAAGTTAATAAATGAATGTTGTTGCTGCTTCACCTTCATGTCAAATGAAAACTTAAAAATTTAAAGGACAAAGTGATGGTTCCATTGAAGAAAAGTGGACATATGAGCATGTTTTATCCTTTTTGTCCTCGTCTGTTATGTTGTTTGTGTTGATCCTGGCATCAAGCGCGTCACAATAACCGCCCGTGTGAAACAACAACAACAGTGGAACCAATGTTAAGCGGCAGCGAAATTAAGGAAACAAAGCTTCGATTCAAGGTAGCCGCAATTTGTTTAATGGATTTGAGTTCCAGCTCTGACTATTTAGAAATCCTCTTGTTTTACTGGACTGTTTTTGGTTTTTGGAAGGCGTTTTAGATCTTGATCCGTTAAATTCATGTATAATACACAGCTCCCTCTCACTGTGTGGATAGAAAGTGAAAAGTAGGTGTTAAAAGTGTCATTGTTGGGTGTCTTATGGACATAGTGGTACAGTCTTGTGCTTCGTACTGTCAGAGCGCTGCTGCTGCCTCTGCTTCCTTACACTCCTGCTTCTCCTTACATCACCTCAGAGTGGTTGCAGAGACAGGACAGGAACACACAGCCCTCCTTGTCTCAGCCTCGCTAACTTACTGCACGCCTCGGGGGGCAAAACAGAATGGCAGCGGTGGCCCACGTCACCTCGTGATGTCTGCAAACATGCCTATCCCTGCCAGGCGCCGCCTCGTACCAGCTGGGGGCTACCGGACCATTCTCCATGGCTTATTGTCGCCCGTCACAAACTGTTTTTCTCTGGCTTATCCCATGACACCGAGCGCGGACCTCTGCATCTTCTTCCGCTTTGCAGGATACGAGCTGTGTCTAATCATAGCCCGGCAGTTTGGTTTATCCACACTGCATCTGTGATATCCGTGAAATGTTCGGCCTAGTTCTGCTGCTGCGACGCACTGCTGCTTTCTTCACAACTCGCCATCTTAAGGGGAGGACTCACCCTTAAAGACATTGTTAGGGAGCTTCACACTTACAGGTTCAGCTATATCAGTTTCAGTTGTTGTTTTTCTAAAGATGTCGTTTTGGATAATGAACACATAATGAAAAATAACAGATAATACACAAACCTCAACATGTACGATTACTTCTTTTTGAGTTTCTTGACTACTTTGTGGGTGGTACGGTGGTGTAGTGGTTAGCACTGCCACGTCACAACAAGCAGGCCCCGAGTTCCATTCGAGCACCAGGAACCAGGAGCCCTTCTTCTCCAGGTATTCCTGCGTCCTCCCACCATCCAAAGACGTGGTTAATTGGTTAATCTAAATTTCCCATAGGTATGAATGTGAAAGTGATTGGTTATTTGTGGTTGTTGTGAGAAAGGGAATCAGTTCTCAACTAACTTACTAGGTTAGTTAGCTTAATAGGCCATAGTTGTGGCGCTGCATTGCACGGATGGCGGACAGATAGCGTACTGATAGTGTAGGACAGACTTCTCTCTCTTTTTTTTTTTTTCTCAAACGTTGGCAAGGCGGTGTTGGCATCTTTGCTAAGGCGGCCACCATGGCTAGAAAGTGCTGTGGGAAGCACTGCCATACCTTCAACAGCTTTTTTCCAAACGGTGTCTGTAACACGGCAGTAAAACATCTGGTTAGCCAAAACAGAAAGCTTATTCTCCATCTTCCTCCTGCCACTGAAACCATTGAACTCCCCTTCTTCAGTGTATATACATATACATTTCTTCCTGTGTTTTCCATGATAAGTTCAGCTTAAAACTCTTCCTCTTCATCACTTCTTCCACTCGTTTGTCTGGCTTTTGTGCTTCCTGCTAAGAGCGCCCCCTGGAGGCCGTTAGCTCTTTACTTGTATACGCCAAGGGATTCAAAGCGAGAAAAAAGTAGCGGCTTAAAATCCGGAAAGTACGGTATCCTTTTAACTTGCATATGCGTTTTGTGGTGGTTATTTCAGCTGGTAGGCAGTGTTATCACACACTCCATGTTGTCATTAAATCTGTCTGCCTCATTTCCTCTTCCTGTGTGATATTTTTGGTCTTTGTTTCTCACACTTTCACTGCTGATTTAATAAAAGAATAAATCGATATGACTCATAAACATACTCATCAACATAAAGCTGCTTCTGTGCCCGAGACACTTGTATGAACATAAAGATCCTGCATTTCTTCTGTATGCTCCAAAAAAAAATTAATAATAATCCCGATATGGCATTCCTAAAGCTTGTACTAAATTTAGTCTTTTTTTTTCTGCAGTCACACAATTAATTCAACATTTTGCAGGAGTTTAGAGCCCCAACAACCCCAGAGCCATATCAGCCTCATAAGCAGACAAACATCTCCCCATTTAACTCTGAATAATTACTGCAGGAACACTAACACTAATGCTGTTAAATTAGCATCGAATACCCAATTTTCAATGGACAACATTATGTTTTCATCCACTCACCTATTCATATATGAACGTGCCATATTTTTAGAGGTATCAGATCAGTTTTAAAGTGGTTTTACAATCAAATGAAGACCAGCAGACTTCCAAATCTGTATGTCACTGCACACTTTGAACTTCATAGCTATTGTTTATGAGATATCAACAAATATCCAACATAACGAGACCCCCCCATACTTACTTAATCTGCGTACGCCATTTGACTGAAGAGACTGTTGAGGCTTCATGCATCACATGGCCAGCGCTGACCCAAATACAAAAGAGCTTTTATCAGGAGACGTAAACAGACGAAAAGCAGGGATTTAAGTGCCCGTTCTGATGTGGAAGAATTATGATTCGATCGACTGACCGATGAAAAGGTCACCAAACAAAAATTCACATTTGTGTTGTATTTATATGTCAAATGAAAGAGGGCGGGGGTGGGCAATCGGGCCAAAAGATCACATGACAGGTTTCATCTCAGCTTGGAAATAAAGTGTCTAATGACATAGACTCAAAATAGCTGATGTATAGCGTTATTATTTTTCCTGTCGTGGTTTTAGAATTAATTAGGACTCGTTGGATAATCAAGATGAAGGCTGCTCTTTGTCAAACTCCACCTCAGCCTCATAATAAACACTAGGTACCCCCACCCCTACCCTAACCCACCCCCATCTTGATTAAAACTCAGATCCTTCCTTTGGTTACTTAATGTTTAGGCCACAACAAGTTCTTTAACTGTAACCGATGCAGTGAGTTGCTCATCCTTTCTTCTATTAAAGCGTGGGACGTTTTTTTTTGGCCAGGCTCTATATTTACACTTGATTACATAAAATATCTCTGTTTTGTCAAAATATAGCAGTAAACCTGGGTCAGATGCCTCTGCAAAGCCAGACCTCTTTCCTCACGCTCAGTCTTTTTAGTTTTTATTGCTGTTGCTGCTGTAAGTCATCTGAACTTGTATGTTTACAGGCACAACTTTGTTGAATTATGGTTGTAGCTCGACTAAAGCGTGTAATTAGACTGCTGTCTTTGTCCCAGTCTGCATGAACAGGAGCGTAATTGATTTGTTGTTGAAATCATGTTGCTTCTGCCTCGATATGTTGTGATATCCACTCTTTAATTTTGTTGGTATTGGGCCATTTCTGCTTGATTGATGACGACACATACCACAGCAATAGTCAATAGCGACTTAGCAGGTCAGCAACTCAGAGATAAAGTGGCACGGCAATGCAAATTTGTATGTATGCCTTTTGTCTTTTCTACTTTTTGTGCAGATGAGATGCATGATGTTTGACTTCTGGATCAGGATTTGGTGCAGAGATCTCCTTTATGCTTAGTATTTAGGTGCAACCTGGGAAACTCTTGTTCTTCAGACATAGACCATTATTTTTAACCCATAAAGACCCAGTGCTACGTTGGTGTCAGTTCCCAAATGAAGTTTAGTCATATACCATCATTTTTATTAAAGTAGTGTCCTCTGTATTTTGCATTTTATCAGTAGAAATCATGTATTTTCCTGTATTTAATTGTATTTGATTGTATTTTTTAACTGTACATACGTACTGTATACTGTACGTACAGTAATTACAGTATCTTATTTTTTTTTACTTTATTTTATTAATATGAAGTATAATACATGTACTTGGATAGTTATTAAGAGATTTAGGGGGTATTTAGGGGTACTAAAGGGTTAATTCCAACCTAAGCGGATATTTGGGTTACATCAACGGCGAAGGAACAGAACTTATAACCCAAGGACTACCTGTATATCATTTTTGGACACACTGACCTTGACCTTTGACCACCAAATTCCAATTTACTCATCCAACTGAAGCTTTGTGACAGATTTCAGAGCGATATTGTGATCACGAGAGCATGTGTTGCTGACGCTGAGGTAAAATGAGGTTTCCTGGGGAGCTGTGTGTTTCCATGCCGGTTGTTTTTATATTTAGACATTATTCGCAGTCAGACAGATAATTCTCCAGTGGACCTCCAGGATGACACCAGCTGTGGTTCCTAGAAGATTTATGAAGCAGCTGGGAAGCCTCGGTGTTATGTAACGGAATACAAATGAGGGAGTGCCAAAGCTATCGGAGATTCAGCTACAGTTGGCAAACATCTGCTCCACTTTAACAGAGCAGGTCGACGAATCCACAGCAGCTTTTAGGGGAGGGTTTGAGTTTCTGTTGTTGTCCTGATCTTCAGTGGATGTCCAGACAGAGACGGATGTGTCTTATACTAAATTTTATCAAACGCCTCCTGAGAGGTCAGCGTAGTTTTAATGAGCAGACGGCCTTTAGTGGAAAAAACCATCTATCCGACGCACCAGTGATTCACTTAAAACACAAAGTCGGGCTTGACGAGGCTAAGAAGAAGCATCTGATTCACATTAACCTACACACACTCTGTCATCCTCTTTAGTAGGTGGGATGGCAAGGAATCAGAGCAGAAAAGAACAGACTTCACAAATGCACAAATGCTGCTTTAATACTGGAACCAAAGCTGTTTTTGTTGTTTCTCTGGGTACAAACTAAATTCTAAGAAAAGGGAAAACACCAAAACATGTGTAACATTATTTTACAGTTCAAGTTCAAGAGCTCATTGAATCAGGCAGATGTTTTCAAGTCTTCCATTAGAGAAGATCTTTATATTGAAGGCTCAAGAGCGAATATTTGAAGGCATCTGGAACAACTTGATCCAATATATCGAAGACTTCAAATGAAAACAGTAGCTGTTTTTCTGTTGGCAGTAAAATATCTGAATATAACCTTTGCATAAAAATTGACCTAATGGGAAAACGACAATTTTGCCTAAACTCATTCAACTCGATTAAAAGTTTTTACGCTGGCAAGAGGTGGTTTTTGGGTGTAGCGCAATTGGGGTATCATGCAAAACTGCAACGGAAAGAAATTATTTCACAAATAGTCACATGAATTAAAAAACACAGATGTGGACGGACGTTACAAGTGAAGAAGAAAGGAAACTGAATTTGAATCAGAGGGGTAATGTAGAATAATAATAATAATAATGAATATATCTGTAAATCAACACCTTTACACTTGTTGCCATGGTTATGGGATGACTTCTCATGTCATCTCACAATAATAAATAAACAAATCATCGCATTTGTGAATTAATGGAAAAAACTGACATTACAGTCAACTTTTTGTAAATATCGATAAAGTTTTGCGCACATGTCCAATAGAAAAATGACTAGTGCTAATCTTCCTTAATACATGTTATGTAATATGTATTATTTATTTATTGGGAGCTTATTTGCAGCATTTATGAGGGACATTTTCAAAGAGGTTGGACTACCTTCACTCATTTTGCTTGAAATCTGACTAAAACCCCATATTTTTGTGACCCTTATTGTATATCCTCTGCTGTATGGTTTAAAAATAGGAAAAAAAAGGTGTTCTGTTCGGTTAAACCTGGGCTGAGGACTAGATGAGAGAGTCATCCTGCTGTGGACAGATACCAATTAGGTGTAGAGACCAAAGCTCAGAGGTTACCGTGCTATTGGTTTGACTTTTTGACTCTTGGGATGTTACCAGACCAACTCAGAATGACTAGTGACAGAGTGGACCACGTTTCATTGAGACAGAAGACACGCCGCCGTCTCAGTAATGAATGTGGAGCTAAAAGTGGTTGTATTTATTTGGAATGTATTAACTTGGTGCACACTGCAGGAAATTCTGTCACATTCAGACACCAGCTTATGAGAAAGAAGGTAATTTATAAGCAGGAGGACAGAAAAGGATAAGTAGGTCAATTAAAAATGAAGCACTTTTCGATTCTTTTCACTAGAGAAGCAATGAAAATACAGTGACTTTTTATTTGTTGTTTAAATGACTGTCATTTATCAGTCACAATGGTGGTAAAATAAGGTCATGTGTCAATTTTAGACGCAATTTTAGAGGCCAAAAATATCAGGATGCATATAGTGTTGAATACCATGTACCGGAATGCACATATATCGCGATGCGTATCGTATAGTGACCCCTTATTTCAAGCACATAGAATCATCAGATAACATACTGTACAACATGGTCAAGCAAAATTTTTTGGTGCTCCAAAAGGAATGGGAAGAAGTATAACTCCCACTTCCTTTTTACAAACTAATAATTACATTTATTCCCCTTTCTTTGCTTTAACACACTTTTTTTCCCCTATATATTTTTACAATAACACAAAGCATCTGTACAAACCACATTCATGTACGTATACTTTTTTCATCTATATCTCAGTACCTTTTCTTTTTCTTTGCCTCTGACTCCAGTAAAAAATGCTTAGAAGTCCATGTTTTGTTAAAACCTCTAACTATTAAATAGTTTTATTCTGTGCTACCTTTTTTCATTGTATCATTGTATTGTTTCATTCACTGTTTATCTCAGGGGGGTCAAATTCATTTTCGTTCAGGGGTGACATTTAGTCAAATTTGATCTGAAGTGGGCTGCACCAGTAAAATAATAACATAATAATATATAAATAATGTAAACTCTAAATTTTTTCTCAATGTTTTAGTGGAAAAAAGTAAAATTACGCTATGAAAATATTTACATCTACAAACTATGCTTTAAAACAATGTGAATAATATGAATAAGCTGAAAAAATCACTGAAAATTGAACAATATTCTGCTTCAGTTTATCATTTTCACATGTACTTTATAACTTACAGATCACAGTGGATCTACAAATAC
>JAPSES010000124.1:6378225-6394295 GCA_029822895.1 Maxillicosta whitleyi | reverse complement strand
GCAGCACAGTTCAGGTCACACATGTGAAGACACTATATGAGAAAACAGGACTTCCACTGCCATCTGGTGGACATTTGGTAGTACTACAACAGCGTCAATAATAACTAATAGAGAATGCTTTAAAAAATTCCTGGATCCAGACGGTGATCCGGATCACCTCCTAAAAGTAATCACTTCCAGATCTCGCCATTACTAACATATCCTGAAAATTTCATAACCGGGGGGGGGTTAAAAGTCAGCGCTTCAGTCGGACTGTTCACTCTGGATATACGGTAGATTAGGGGTGGGTATCGCCAAAACAACCTCGCAATACGATACATATCCCGATACAAGGTATTCAATGCGATATGCATCCCATGGTTACGGTTCTCACCAGCGCATTTGAGCGTAGCGGTCCCCCACGCTGTGATTTTTTTACCACCATGCTGTCTGTGTCACACTGCGTGTAATGTTTATGTACAAATGAAAAAATGAGCCACAACACTGTTAAAATGTGACTTATTTTACATCAAGAAACTCCAGTTTTTTTTAAGTTATTTGGATTTTTTTGGTGAAAGGATGTGTCAATAAAAATATTTTTATAATTTCATGTTTTTTATTGCATTAAAGAGAAAATTGTCATCACTATTATTATTATTATTAATATATTTTTCCAGTCCACTTGAGATCACATTGGGCTGAATGTGGCCCCTGAGGAAAAAAAAAAAAGAGTTTGACACCCCCGACTTAATCCTTTGTCAAGAGAGTGCAGGAGCTAATCTCATCTGATGATATGTGGGGTACACCCTGGACATGTCACCAGTTCATCACAGAGCCATTCAGACGATCAATAAACCTATTAAAGGTGCACGTCTTTGGACAATGGGAGGAAAAACCCAGGCAGAAGACCCTCCCATAGTCTTACGGTGTAAAACTGAATCCATGTTTAATGTAATTACAATATTTTATTTATTAATCCTTATCTAACAATGAAAAAAAGGCTTCAGATTTTAAAAAAAAGACCAAGACAGCGGCAGAAGTTACAGAAAATAGACATTTGAGCCGAGCATCCACATGAAAAACACGAGTAAAACACCGAAATAAAAGCATATATAATTGAAAATTTTTATAAAAGTGTACAATGTTCCTTAAAGCATCTCAAAGCAGAACCTTTCAATCAATTAGTAAAACATCTACATCTATATTTATCCTTTTCCCGTTCATTTACGATGACGTTACGTGTATTTAGAGAGAACGGCTCCTTCTGTAGGTTTTTCCAGAACATTAAAAAGCTTTTTTTCCCCAGTTCTGTTCTGTTCTGAACACATTAATATACCAGATCTGAGAACTATAAATACTGTAAATACTGTAAAGTGAGCATCTAAAACCAAATGAATCCTAGTGGACATCGTCAGCTACTTGTATTTTGAAATAATGAGCCGTAATAATGTCAAATTCTGTCTCTTTTTTTTTTTTAAAAACATTTCTTGTGTCGTTACCTTACTTTTCTACAAACTAGTCACTCCTACTCCAGGGGTTTCACGGGTCTAATCCGGTCCACAATATGAATTTCCGGAGTGGAAAAAATGACAATGAATATTAAAAATCAAGGGTGCTGAAGCTCACAAACAGACCAAAATCATTGGAAGTAAAATAATATCATAATAAACAACTTCTAAATTCACTCCTTGGTTTAATGTGAAAAAAGTAAAATTACACATGAAAATATTTACATTTATATAGTATTAATTCACAATAAAATGTGAATTACATAATGAAATATGAACAACCTGAAATGTCTTAAGAAAATAAATGCGACTTTAATAATATTCTGCTTGTTACTAATTGTTTTGTACATTTGTTTTAAAAAATATTGTTGTCGCAAATAACAGAGTGTGCAATATTCATATCACAAGACGTGCAATAATTTATGTTATTTTTTTATTAACTTTCTGTTTTACACACCATGTGGTACCACAGTAGTTTTCTCTATTTTTTTTTTTTTTTAGCAAAAAAACTGAACTAATGCTGCTGCTGTTGTTGAATGTAAGTTTATATGTTATTAATGTTGAAATATTTTCAGACAATAACTTTGGATGATTATATTAACAGATTTTATTTTTATATGCAGTATTTACTAAACCAGAAAAACAATGAAATATTGTTTTGTTAAAGCTCTTACATGGTGGTACTCTGGTGCTTTTATTGTGAAATGAAAGCACATGATTATATGTGATAAAATGACTAAATATGTGACTATGTTTGTGTCTGAATGTCTACGGTTGGAGCTTCACCAGGTTTTTGGACAGAATTGTGTAAATGATTGTAGTAGTTCAGTATTTTGTCTTAAATTTTAAATAATCAAGTCATTTTAACATTGTTAAGGAACACTTTTTTTTTTTTTTTTAGGTGAATTTGGTATTTATTTAGGTGAATGAGAAATATCGCAATAGTGTTGTCGCAACGCATCATATATCGCAAGTTTTGCCGAAGTTTTTTCTGTAACATTAATTTGTAGATCCACTGTCATCTGTAAGTTGTGTTATTAATGAGCTGAGATATAATATTGTTGAAATTATACTTAATATTCTTCAGAAATTTCAGGTTTTACATGGTTGTTCAGGTTATGTATATTTTCAGAATGAGATTTTAATGTTTTCACACTAAAACAGAAAAAAGTTGAGTATTATAAAGAGGTTATTATTATTATTTTACTAGTCTGATCCATTTAAGGTCACATTGGACTGTATGTGTTCCCTGTACTAACCCTGAAAAGCCTGATTTTAACGGGTTAAGTACATTCAGACTAAACGTTTTGCTTGGGCAGTCTGGATTTTCTTATCATCCTGCTGTCATTACCAGAGACGCCTGATGAGACTAGTGGGTCACATCACATGGGCGTTGGGGGAGGGTGTCTATTATTGGTACCTAATAATATTCCAGACATTAGCTTACGGTATTACTTATTAAACACCTGCCAAAACAAAATGATTTATCACAGATGAACCAAGAACAGCATGAGCACGATCTACATCCACACTGAAATACTCTCCTTTTGATTAAGTGTTTTAAAACTAATGCAATTTCCAGCAAGATAAGCGCTTTAATCAAGTCGCAGAAACAATTTACATTCTTTCCAATGCACCTCAAATGCATACCATGTTTAGCAAACGCCACTGAGCAGAGGGTGTCAAACTCATTTTCTTCCAGCCTATAAATAATGACAACTTTTTCCTCTTTGTTTTAGTGCAATAAATAACGCCCGCGTGTATTTAACCAGTGCACAAGCTGCGCCAGATTCAATATTTTGTTTTCTGATAACGTGTGCCAGAATCGCGTCAGTACGTGCATCAGAATTTCAGATGGAAAAATAAAGGAAAGCAAAAAGGAGAACTCTGAAAGGATTCATTTGAGTGGAGTCGGAAAGTGTGAATGGCGGAGCGGCAGCAGGTGAGGGAGCTGCAGTCAGACAGTGTACGGGGGCCATGGGTGCAGCGTGGGCAGCGACAGGAACATCAAACATCCGCTAATGCTTTAACGATGGAGACGGAGTTTGGCTGTAAGTACAGGAGGAGGCGGAGCTTAACCTGTGGACACTGAACAAACGACCTGTCGGAGCTCCAGACCATGGAACTGTAAATACAGGTCACTTAGAACATGTACACAGTCTACAGGACGGAACGTTTCACCTTTAGCTACAAACAACGACAGCTATTTTCTGTCTTTATTTTAGCGCTAAAAAGCAAAATGACATTAAAATATTTACATTCATTAACTATTCTGTAATAATAATCTAAAGAAATATGAACAACCTGAGATGTCTTATGTTTTTTTTTTAATTTTCTGCCTGTTACTAAATGTTTTGTGTCTTTGTAGGTCTGTGTCATCTGTAATTTGTGTGAATAATTGAGCAAAAATTGCACTTATTTTCTTAAGAAATGTCAGGTTGTTCATGTTCTTCCTATTTTAAAGGATAATTTGTAGATGTAATCATGTTCATAGTGTCATTTAACTTTTCCCACTATTACTATTTTTGACCCACTTGAGATCGTATTGGTTTGTACGTGACCCCTGAACTAAACCCAGTCTGACCCGGCTCTACGTTGTTGTTATCCTAGTTTGCATTATCATTGCGTTGTTGCATCTTTTGCTTCGTCGTCATCTTCAGATCACAAAGAAACAATAATGTGGCATTTACAGTGACGATTTCTATCAGAACATTTTTTTTTTTTTGGACTATAAAGATAATTAAAACTTATCTACAACAATTTTCTCTGGTATTTGTGGTGACATTTTAAAGACTATAAATCAAATAACTGGCAAAACCAGATTAGGTGACGACGACGATAATCACAACAAACCCCCCGATAACATTTATTAACCCAGCATGCATTGCTTCTTTGTGCTACGGGGTCACAGCTGCACGTGCTGGTTGATTGAATATTGACTTATTGATCGGACTTTACTGTTCAGGTTTTACTATACAGGCTGATAATAATGTATCACCTCCAGCAGTTCTACGATTCCACCCTTTTTATGTCAGTATGTACTCGTGTCTGACCCGTTCCTGAGGAATGATTGTAATCTAAATCAGACCATGGTAAGAATCTGGTAAACTGCGTGAGCTCATGCCGTCATTCAAAGCGTGGAAGGTGCGGCAGCTCTGGAGTATGACGACAAACAAGTTCTGTGGTTAAACTCATGAGTGGAGTTATTGTGTCGACTTGCAGAGCGGTACAGCAACTTTTCTCATCTGTTAGACAAGCCCTAGTAATAAGGCATAACATTTGAGCCTGGGGAGGACATTCATGCAAAGCAGTAACACGGAAATACAGAAATACGCGACACAGACTAAAGCAGGGGTGTCAAATATGCAGCCCGGGGGCCAAAATGGGCCCGCTATAAGGTCCAATCTGGCCCTCGGGATGAATTAGTGAAATAGAAAAATTACACTGAAGATATGAACAATCAAAAATGTTAAAATAATTTTAGGTCAGACTAATAAAACACTATCATAAGAACTTATAAATAAGGAAAAATACATTTTCTCTTTGTTTTAGTGTTAAAAAAAAAAAAAAAGTTAAATTAATTGAAAATGTTTACATTTACAGATTAGCCTTTTACAAAAAATGTGAACAATCTGAGCAAATATGAACCAGAAATGTCTCAAGAAGAGAATTAAATGTAATTGTACCAATATTCTACCTGCTATTAAATATTTTGTGTATTTGTAGATCCACTGTGATCTGTACGTTATAATGAACATGTGAAAATGAGGCCAAATAATGGCATAAATTGTAAAAATTGCACTTTTTTATTAATAAATTTCCTTTTGTTCATGTTTTTAAAAGGATAGATTGTTGATGTAAACATTTTAATTATACAAATTTTTATTGTTTTCATGCTAAAACATAGTAATTCCACATATAATTGTGGAACTGATATCATTTCTATATTATTATGTTATTATTTTAATGATCAGGTCGTATTGGGCTGTATGTGGCCCCTGAACCAACATGAGTTTAACCCCCCTGGACTAAAGTATTGGGACATGTATACTATGATTTTATGTACTATGATTTTAAATGTTGAACCTCTAACTTTCTAATATATTTTTCAACCAACTACTTTCTTCAGACCTCCCTTAGGAAAAAAAATCTACCATTATTTAAGGAAAAATATTGATGTTTATTCCAGGACATCTTACAGCTGTAGCCATGATACGTCCGGATATTTATGTCCATACAGTTTCTAAACATCAATATTTCCTTGAAGTTAAATGGAAGATTTTTCTTACCAACTGAGATGTGAAGAAAGTTGATGGTTAGTTGCGGTAGACAATTATTATTTACGATCAGAGCATGAAAAATATTTAAGGAATTTTTGGAGGTAAAATATTAATAATCATAGTCATGGCTAAAAAAAAAAAGAAAAAAGAAAAAGTCAATTAATGTTGAAAGAAATGATATAAAAACAAAAACCATCTCTGAGGCATTTTGGTGGCAAAGTTAACAATTTCAACAAAATGAACAAAGGCAATGATATTTATCCCAATATAAAACCATATTATGATATTTGTCACTATTGTTTTGTATCCCAGACCCCTGTTAGAAAATAAGCACCTCAATTCAACGTGTCCACATACTTTTGTCCAGATGTGGGTGCTTCAGAAAGAAATAAAACCCTGTCATTACGTAGACTTATTTCTTATGCTGTTTATTTCATGTCACAAATGACCTTCTATATGGTTGTATTCTACATCATTTAAAGTAAACGAAGGTCCGCATTCTTCCACACAGCATGGATGAAGGCAAGAAAACTGCACGAAGACGCCTCAAACAAACAGAGTCAATGTGACACAGATTGGCCTAATTCTGTAAGAAGCCATCTTTGGTCCCAGGACAGGGTGTCTGTTCCAAAGGTCTGTGCTGAATTGGGAAAATGGTGTTTATGGCGTCGCTCCCTTTAATTGAAACCAACTGCGAAATTACTTAAGGAGCTGAGATGCATTCACAGTGATTTTAGTCGACTCGGCTGCTGCGTCATCTGGTTGTAGACGCTTTAACCCGATAGTCTCATACTTTGATATTGATTACTATTGATGAACATTCGCCAATTATATTTCAGATTTTATGACTGTCTGAACCTTGATAATTGCATTGCTGCATTTTATGGCTCTTATGAAGGATAATTTTAATCTCTGTGTGCGATTGGTTAAGTAGGATGGATATAATGTGAAGATACAGAACACAAACGTAAGGAGGGAAAAAGGAAAAACTGCCTCTTTCACATAGATACAGACTTTGTAAATGATGCCACGGACCAGTCCAACAGACTCAAACGGCTTCACAGTGAAAAAGCGTTTAATGTTTGGTTTGATATTTTTAAACCAAATACATATTTCAGGCCTTAATTTACTTTTTATGCAATACATAAGTATCTTTTTGTGTCGAGATATAGACTTATTCATGTGGTTACTGAAGAAAACTTAACAAATGCACTATTGAGATGCATATCAATATCAGTATGAAATGACTGATATGAGGATCTGTGATTTTGATCATATCACACTGCTTTACTTGTAATATAGTTCATCTTCCTCTAACTGAGAGATGGATACTCAGACTCTGTCCACACAACTCTTTTTGCTATATTTGTACCTTGTATCCAAACTATTCTGGTATTTTGTGATCCCTAAAACTGACACTTTTTGAGGCTGGTGACTTTGTTTCGGGTCATAAACTCCAGGGTTGTGTCAAAGTAAAGACAGAGAAATGAAAACTTTTTGAAACCATGCCTTTTCATCATTTTTGGGATGAAAATAAGACGTCGCCCCTTATTACCAACTGTCAGTTTACTATAAATACAGCATTACAGGCAATTCTGTCCATGTTGCCTGTGAACAGCTGTTGTCCTGTTGTACTGTGTGCTTTGTGAAGATACTACTGGCTATATTCACAGCAGGTGAGGCGTCATTGCAGCAAGAGATATTCATGACATGTGGTATGTCTTTCATGTGTGCTAGAATGTTCCGATATTGAATGTGAAACACTGTCGTCACTCTAAAGCACCCATTAAGACCCCCTACAGACCAAAAGCATCTACTGATCGAAAATGTTTAATAACTGTTGAGCTACTAATCCTATAAATACATGTAAATAACTGAAGTAAGATACAGTTTGTCATCTTTGCATGGTCATCAGATATGACCTATTTGGACGTTCAGAGGATCCATTATGAACATGGAAGCGTCATTATTTTCTGCAATATTGATTCACTGGTAAAGCCCATGGAGTTTGATAACTGGCAGTAACTGTAGACACTTTCAGTCATGATAGATTTTGCTGAAAAAGTCAGGTTTTTTTTCTAATTTAATTTCATAACCTCTGAATTTACTCTGATGATTATGACCACCTACATAATCAGTAAATTAAATATAGGAAAATACTCAATTTTCAGTGAACTAATGCTAAACGCAGTGGATAATATTATAAAAAATGGTGATAAAATCACTTGGAAGAAACCAAAAAAAAAAAAACTCATTTGCAAGTTGTGATGAAAATAGTTGTGGGTCTTTAAGAGTTGAAAAGAAAACATGCAAGTATGGATACAGTCTGAACCTAAAAAAAAAAAAATAAAAAATCATGAGGGTAAAACATGATGTACTATTATCAGAACACAGCTCCAAGAATGTACTAAAGAGATGCCTTTTAAGTGAGAAATTGAAGATGACACTTGTGGCATGTTAACTATGATTAGAAAAAAAAAAAAAATCAAACATACTTCTGGAGGGTATAATTATTTGATATGCGTGCATCCCTTTTTACATGACTAACTGTTCCTTTTAAGTGCCATAGAGGAAGATCAAGCAAAGTAAAGAAGCAAGTTGGAGCCCAGACGGAGAGGTGAAGCATCCACCTAAATATCTTGTTGTGTCTACCTGATGTATAACTTGCAATCGCCATCTGACAGCAGCTGGGTAAACCTTGCAGGGCGAGAAGAAAGCAGGGCATCCTGCCAGACAAGCTGTCAACATTCAGCGTCCTCCTCCTTCACAAGGCAACCTGTCAGACCTGATCAACCCTGTTCATCAACCATGTCATATTTCACTATCACACCTTGTCAAAACGTCTTCCCACTTGTACTGTGATCCTTAATGTCTGTCCTCTGTATATGCAGATAGGCCCGGAAGAATCTGACACAGCTCACATTCACAAACACTGAAAATGTGAGATCACACGTCTGAGGTATCACAAATCAAAGGCTATGAATGGGATAGATTACACACGTACAAGGATCCATGCTGTGCACACGAGCAGCGTTGCACGCATCTTTTCCAAAACAACCTTAATGCATCCAACCCGAGCAAGAAATTCAACGAGGAATGAACACAATTTCAAAGCATGGTTCTCAGTTAGAACCAAGTCGCAGTCTCTCTGTCCAACATCATAAATCAGCCTTTACTGATGATGCTGTCACGGGTGTTTAGCTTGTGTAAACCAAATCTTATTAGAGATTAACCTGGCTTGATATCGCGTCCTACATGTCTGGTCCTTTTGCACGACCAGCTGGTTTCTGTAACGGCAGTGACCGATCATTGAGATAGCAAGGAAATTGATTTTTATGAAGCCTGTTTAGTTATTTCGACCGTGGGTGATGCCGAACAGGAGGCTAACAAGTTGTCAGGCTAAACAGCGCTAGCAAACGATGGGTAGACAAGTCACACACAGTCATGTCGATGGAAACATTGGCCCACGAGTACTACTGATAAAACACGACACAGTCACAGTGAAAAGCCTGATATTTTATGTGTTACGTGTCTTGACAGCGGGTTGTTTCCCTTTAGCTAACGCTTTCTAACATGACTAGCGAGCAGTCTGCACCACATTAGCAACAGCTAGCGTTAGCATCAGCTCGCCCCACCGTGGTGTCGCCCTGTCAGTGAATGATGTCTGTCAAAAGAACTACACAGCCTTTCGTCGCCCACGCTTGACAGCCTACCTGAACATAGTTGCTCTCACAGTACTCAGCGACTCTTTCCAAATTGGTGAAACTGTCAAGTAGTGCGCTTCGTCCTGCTGGAATCTCCTCTTCCAGAAGCATTTGTAGCTCCGCCATTTTCACATCTTTAGCGGAGCGGTGTGTGTGCGTGGACTCCTTGGCGCCCACTCTGGTCGTGTATGGTTTAACAGGGCTCTCCCAGCAGCTCAGGGGGAGAGGAAGGATTCCCAGTATTAATATTTTCTAACCACAGAGATACATTACACCACATTTGCAAGATACCAATACATCATTGCTGTAATGAGGTTAGCAAGTTAGCGCTCGTGCTACTGTAGTGTGTTGGCATCCTCACCTTTTAATGTCTGTAATTTCAGAAAAAAAGACTAATTAAAGTCTCCTTGTTAATATCGTTTTTTGTTTGTTTCAGCTCCAAATCTTGACATTTCACTGTTAAGTACCAGAATTCAGCAGAGATATAAAGACATACAAATACGCATTGTAGCTGTCACCTGCTGGTTGAACCTCGTAGCAGCAGTTGCGTTTTGCTATTGGCTGATGTCGTGTCACGTGATGCAAATAAAAAAAAAAGAGGGGGCACCTTCCCTGCCCAAACTAACTGCAGCCCACTCACTGCTTCCACCTTAAGTAAAAACGTGAACTGACTGCAGATAAAGAAGAGAAGAATACTGATAGTTATTTAATGGATCACAAATATATGCTTTAGGAAAGTGCAAAAACTAGGCTGTTTGCTCAAATGTTTCATAAATAGACCAGTAATAAGTGTTTCAATGTGGTGTTAGCATGAAAGTTTGAAGCATTAGCTAGCTTGTGGCTTTATAGTGATGGATAAAATACCTGTAGATAAGCTTTGTTTAGCTCATAATTTTATACAGTATCCTACTTTTTTTTTCAGTTTTAGTGTATGCTTCAGCTTTTTGTGTTGTAATTTGAGATTAGCCTCGGGTTAGCTTTAGTATCTGTTAGCTAATGATCAAAATGAGTAAGTAGGCAGTGTCTTTCCTGGCTGCAAAAACACTTCTGGCTTACAAAGCTTGCCAGCAAATCTAGAAATTAGGCAACAGTGGGTTCAGGCATTGGGACTACCAAACCACGAGTTCCCTCCAAGAGCTGGAAGTCTGCAATCAACATTTTTCTCAGGATTGCTTTTCAAATTTTATGGAAATGTGTGGAAATGCATTGCACAGCCACAAGATTTTGGATGCACATTGCCATTAAATCTCCAAAAAGATGTTGCAGCTCAGCAAGACTCTGGACGGATGCTGCTATTAAATGTCCAAAAAGAAGAGGAGGCAGGAGAAAACACATTGCTTCTTCAACATTCTACAAGTACACTGCCATTAAAAGTAAAAGAGGATGGAGAGGATGTTATGGTCCCACAACATCCTGAATGTACACAGGTGTTAAATGTCAAAGAAGGACAAGACATTGCACTCACACTGGAGGTAAACATTGAAAAAGGAGACAAAAATGTTAGGCTCTCACCAAATTCTGGAAGTGCCTTACCATTTCAACCCAAAGAAAAACAAGATGAGTTCTGTCCTGACAATGAAACCAACAGCAGCAGCAGCGTGTGCTTAAAAGAAATCTGCGACATATTCAGGTGAATGTATAAATATTATGACAGTTCAAATAATGATACATGGTGAATTCCTTTAGCAGGTTTATCTTATGTTGCTTAAACCTAATGAGTTAATTTTTATTAAATACATGTTTGTTTTTTTAAGGTTAGCTGTATTTAACCTAAAGACTGAAAACAACCACCAGTGACCCAAAGTATCTACTGATCTAAAATGTTCAATAAAAGTGTTGATCCACTGACGCTATTAATTCATGTAAATAATTGGTTTAAAATACAGTTTGTCATCTTTCCATGGACATCAGATACGACCCATTTGGATGTTCAGAGGCTCTGTAGTTACCATGGAAACACCTTCATCTTCTGTGACATTGATTCATCAATAAAACCCATATAGTTTGGTTGTACACACTTGTTTTTTTTTTTTTGTTTTTTTTACAGATAATTAGTGATATATTTTACTGTAAGTCACCTTTTCTTTACTTTTCTCTGTTTTGCTTTGACTCTGAGATTTTGTAAATATCTACATAATCAGTGAATTGAAAATAGAAAAATACCAGATATACACTGCAAAATGCAAAGGATATTATCATAAAAAGAGAGTGAAAAATCACTTAAAGACTAGATTTAGAGAAAAATGTATTTGGGAGTCAACATGAAAGTAGTTGTGGTCTTTAAGGATTAAAGAATTTATGTTATTTAAAATAACTGATTTTTTTTTTCTTCCCTCAGTTTGTTCAGTAAATACTGTTTGCTTCTCTTACCTGATAAGCTAACACCGTCTACTTGTTGCACATATCAGGTGATTATACCAAGAGAAGAAAAAAAATAAGCATCACTTGCGATATATATAACAAACCAAGAGTAACACATCTATTTAGTTTCTTAAAATGCGGGAAATTACTTACTGTTCAGAGGAAGTAAAGTTTCTACACATGCAGAACAAGTTGAATTTCCAGTACAGATTGAGTGGTGATACAAAAATATTGGGACACGTCCTGGTTACAGGTTGTAAAATGTCCTGTCAATGCGTATTTAAGATGTAAACAACAATATTTAATTCGATTTTTCTTCTTTAAGTAAGATGTGAAGAAACAAGATGGTTAGTTGTGGTTAAAAATATGATTTAGTCAGAGCACAAATTTAGAAGTAGAACATTTAACATAATAGTTAAACACAAAATCAATGTGAGAAATTAAGTAAAACACATCTTGTGAATATGACTGTTTAATCAAACTAACCAATGCACTGGCATTTATCCCAATACTAAACTATATTATGACATTTGTCATTACTGTTTTGTATCCCAGACCCATTAGAAAAAAAACATATGAATTAAACATGTCTCAATATCTTTGTCCATATGATATGTACTTATATACACACAAAATAAATATGTCACAATTCTGCACATTGTCGTGTTCATTTTAATGAAGTGTAAAATACATCTGAGTTTTACAAAGGAATGAAATGTCTAAACACAATGTGAGCAGACTTGTCTTTCAAAACCCCCTTTAATAAACACGGGCCAAACCCACTGGGAGTTTCCACTCGCAGCAGCTGTTCATGGAATTACAAAGAATCTTTTGGCAGCGCGAGTTGTGTTTCCCTACGTCGTGCAACATCAGAGCGCTGATTTCCCACTCCTCTGACGGACGGGGTCTTTTGACAAGTGCAAATGTGAGCAGCAGAAAGACAAGGTAATCGTGTGCTTAAGGCATCTCTTCACAAAGCACCTGAAACGACAGTCATGGGAATACTGCGGCGGTGCAACCTTTACGTGGAACAGAACCAGATAATTCCACCAAAGTCACAGTCATCCTCAGGTATGCACAAGAGAAGAGTTTCAATTCAAAAGGACTTAAGACAAAAGGCGAACGTGACTAAGAAGACTGAAGCACACTGGATCGTCGGGGGTGTGTTTAGTTCTGTAAGGGTTTTCCATCTGAATGTTGTGCCGTTTTTTGGAACAGGACTCCTACCCCCGTCTAGCTTCTCCTGCTCACAGTGATCCAGGTTTCATCTTTAGGTGTGGAGACCAGCTCTGATCTGACCTCCATGACCTGGCCCTTCAACTGGCGGAGCTTCAGCTGTCGCACCAAAGTGCTGAGCAGCACGGTCGCTACAGCGTATGCAAACCTGGAATACAGAGCAGACGGATGAGATGGAGCGACGTTCGGCAAAAAACTGGAAATCAAAACCTCAGTCGGAGTTTAAAACTGAGCGGAAGGAATTCACTCCGACAGATCAGGAGACCAGCTGTGGCCCGTTTTATTGTTACCTGAGCTCTGGACACGTCTGATTCCCTGAGAATCCGAGAAGACAAAAGCTTTTCCTCACTGATTCCTCCTCAAACCGATCTGGGTCAAATCTGAAGGATGTCAGGGGGGGGAAAAATACCGGTTAGAAATTAGAACTGGAGGAAACCCGAAAGTCCGACCTTCAAAAATGTCAAAGAGTTCAACAAAACGAGGCTTAAAATGAATGGATCCAGATTTTACACATGGACAGGTAAAAGCTAATCTGAGTTTTTTTTTCCAACTTTAGGAGTGAAACAGAGATTTTAGTTTGAAAGAAATTCATACATTTATACAAAATCTGTTGACTGCTGTTCTGTATTCTCTTTCATCTTGATGCTGTGGCTCTGAGTGGCTTGGGAAAATAAAAATAAAAAGTATTTAATTGAAGTGTATTTTATTTGTGGTAGCAATTTTTTTTTATTATTTTAGTTGTAAATTAGAAGATAATAATAATAATAATAAATTCCCATTTCTGGGAAATTGACATTCCAGTTACAACTGATCAAGATAAACATTAAAAAACACAGACAAAAACATGGGAATACACATATGGAGCCTGGGAAGGGACGTGCAAAAAATAAAAATTATTTGGCAAAAACTATTGTGTTATAACGCATAAGTACTGCGTTACAAATGAAACACCTGTGTCGTTCATACTTTTACCGTTTTTGAACAATAAAAAGGTAAATACCCACACATTTTGTTGTAAATACTTTTTTTATACTTTTCAAAGTTCGTATTTAACATTCAAATCATTTTAGGCTCATGAATATAAAAGATTTTAATACAATGTGCACATCCTCCTTTCTCATGCGCAGACCTTTCACAGTTGGTTCAATGGACAAATGTGAACTTCATTCAGAAAACGTTGGAATTTTTTAGAATCGGACAAATAATGTAAGAGTTATGGTCACACTAAAGAGCACAGGGGGGCAGTTTGGACCCGAACCGGACCCCAACGTATTATATCTGAACCTCAAGCAAGAGCGAGCATATATGATTGTGTTATAACATATATTTTTTGTCCCTTCCCAGGCTCCATTAAAAAGTATTTGCGGCTCCCAGTATTTTCTTATCCATGGAAACTGGGTTCAAATGGCTCTTTCGGTGTCAAGTTTGCCGACCCCCGCTCTAGATAAACATTCCACTGTTGAATCTAGATAAAAGGTGAACTAGTTTATCTACGTATGACTGATCAGCAGAGAACTGTACGTATGCATCATGTTCTGTTCAATGGACGAATAAATCACTATTATGTTTTCACATCATTAGTGATACAGAGTCTAAACCTCAGATCATTTAGTTTCAGTTTAGTTTTATTGATTTATTTTACCTTTACTTTACCAGGTAAAATCAATTACAATGATGACCTGGCAGGAGGTTATTCACCACTCGTCATGAATATATTTTAGTAAATTTCCTGGTATGGGATGAACATGTCAGACGCTGAAGGTCCGGTGTGTGTGACGTGAACCTGTACGGGGTCTTCCAGGTCTCTGAGTCCTGAAGCACCACTCCCAAGGCATAGATCACCAACGTCTGGAACAAGAAACATGAGTTCTGCTCTTAGATTGAAGTTTTTCTTGTGACTTGCGGGAAAAAAAGTCGACATAAGACACATGCACCATATATATATATCGGATATACAACAACATTTGCGTTTTTTTTTTAATCACATGCACATTTTTCCCAGTCATCTTGAAACTGGCTGTAATCTTGTGATAAAAAAAATGAAGAAACCGGCTGAAAGCAGACACCTCTTTGGGGATGACGTGTTGATCGACTTTGCCCTCCACTTCCTGAAGCCGAGCGGCGACGGGGGTTAGTTTGGCCGTCCTCACCGTCTCATTCAGGACCTGCTGGCAGTATCTGTTCAAGGACAGAAACGTGATAAGATCGCAGTGACTGAAGGCAGCGAGCGCGCCCAATATGGAGGACAGTTCATCAGTTAAGTCTGATTCAGATCAGATCAGTCCCCCTGAAATCACCATTAACATCCATTCTCAGTCAAAGCCAAGATTTTCAACATCTACCTCTTACGGATTCCTTTTACGCCACATTTTGACAAGTGGCGGAGGAAGTACGGAAGTTTAGTACTTAAGTAAAAGTACCAATACCCTGCAAAATATTTACTCAAGTAAAAGTTCCAAACAGAGTCTTTGACCATTGGTCTCGAGACGAACAAATATTACAACACATTGTGTTGAGTGAGAAAATCTTGACAAATTAAAAAAAAAAAAAAAAAATCAGTTGCCATAACTAAATTCCTGGTAATATCACCAAAATACACCATGCTTGTATGAATTTATCAACAATATTAAGCATCTAACTTTTAATTCGATTTCACTTTGTTACCTTTTCACCTTTTTTTCCCAGAAACTTTTTGTCTTCTCAAACTAACTAGTAATAAAATAGAACTAGTGAGTGGACGAGTTCCACTGTTGGACATTTGAGCACTTGTGTAGTTTCATTTCAACACTAGAAAATAATAAAGACATAAAAGGCTCAATAAGCCACGTCATTGTAACCAGGGGTGAAGGAAGTACTGAATTTTATTAAGTAAAAGTACCAATACCTTGCAAAATATTTACTCAAGTAAAAGTACTTTAAAATGTACTTTAAAGTGTAAAAGTCCAAGTACTCACACAATGTGTCATTATGATACAGAATGTAGACAGACTTATTTATGCCTC
>JAPSES010000124.1:6314561-6326791 GCA_029822895.1 Maxillicosta whitleyi | reverse complement strand
GTCACTTTGAAACAACTCCGCCCACTCCGGAGGTAGAAGAGGCGGGGCTTCCTCTTCTACGTCGCTTACATCAGTTAAAATGATCAACACAGACCTAGAGCGCCCTCTGGTGGTTTAGTGTGAAAATAACATGTAAAATGGTATAATAATGTGTTAATAATTTCACACATAAGTCGCTAAAGAGTATAAGCCGCATCCCCGGACAAACTACGAACCCTAACCCTAACCCTTATAGTCCGGAAAATACGATACACAACCTCACCGGAACATTTTTAAACCTCGTATTCCGCTTTCATTCCATTTGGATGGAATATCTGGGTTTCCTTGAACAATGCTGCGATGTAAAAGCAACATCAGCAACAAATAAGAGGTGCTCGTTTCCCTTAAATTGTCCATAAAGCAAAACACTTTACCCCCCGCTGCAGAGGCGGTCGGACCCTCTGGCCTCATCGAGCGTGCTCTTGGAACAGTCGTGCATGCTTCAGAGGCTCTGCCTGCATAAACACCAGTTAAAACTCGACTTTACTAAAGTACTTTTTGAAGAATGGTGCCTGGCGACTCAAATGTTTGGGGAATATTTTGCTACCTCCGGGGTGCCGCTGCTGTCAGGAGCAGTAAATGCACCGAGGGCTGGATGTGTGCGTTTGACAGAGTTGTTTTTGCTTAAATTGCAGATGTTCAGCTTCATTTCAATGCCTGCCTTCCCAGGGTTTTCCCGTCCAAATCCCCCAACCCCCACCTCCCTCCTGCTGTGAGGCACCTCAGGCTACAAGACGAGTTGTTTATTCGTGTGACTGAGCAAAAGGAATCTAATACGTCCTTTGTGTCAAATGTCCAAAGGAACATTGGTTGAAGTCGAACGAAATCATGTCGAGGAAAAGATCAATGAATAAGTGCATGAAGGATTTTCTTCTTCAAATACAACCTACTGATGAGCAGTGATTCAAATCTGGACATTATGGACATCATCTGAGGAAACAGCTGTTGTTGCAGTTATGTTAATGCAAGGCAAATGGTTTTTACACTTATCTGTGCAGCAAATGTTTCTGCTGAGCAGGATGTTTTCATAGAGGATGAAGAGGAATGCAGTGTAGGGGAACAATAATCCCAGATTGTCTTATCCAAGGATTAGCTTTTCTGTGTTTTGGATCATTTTAAATAGAATAACTCATGGAACTTCTTCTTAGTCAGAACTGATTTACCTCATACAAGATATAGATGTATCTATAGCTTACATATATGTGCTTTACCCAAACCAAGCTCTTTTATCCCTTCAGTTCTATATAAATGTCCAAATGCAAACAGGGTGAATTCGACAGTAATCAATGGATGTCAGCAACAAAATGTAATGTGATTTTTTAAAAAATTTTTTTTGCTAAATGTAAAAAAAAATGGGCTGTTTTCAATTAATACAGAGAAAAATGTACGTTTGGAGAATGGAATGATATTAGCACAGTTCAATGACCTTAGAGAGATTTCTTAATGCGTCCTCAGGTTACGATGTAACCGATTTCGTCTCGTCCGCCATTACTGTACATACATACTGTATACTGTACGTACAGTAAGTATAGTATCTTATTTTTGTACTTTATTTTATTAATATGGAGTATATACATGTATTTGGATAATTATTTAGAGATTGAGAGGGTATTTAGGGGTACTAACGGGTTAATTCCGACTTTGGGTTACGTCAACAGCGTAGGGACGGAACTCGTTTGGACTACCTGTATTATCGCAAATTCATAACCTGAATAAAAACATTTGTTCATCACTCTACAAAACAGACCCCATTTGGACTTCTATAAGATTAAACTTCTCTCAAATACACTTACAATTGACAACACTTCTGTTCATATAATGGGACTTTTGCTTTCATAGCGTTGTTTATATTTCTGAAGTACTGGTAACAGAATAGTTTCCCTGTCTTCCTACTTCACACAGAAGAGTTTTCTGTTTTGCTTTACTCACCTATTCATCTCAGATGCTGCTTGCAGCGTTTTTAAGGAGGACAAATCAATAAAACCCTGCATTAATGTGCTTAGAGGTTACAGAATTGCTTGGACTGTCAGTTGAGACTACCAATACCTACGAAACAGCATTCACTCTCTGCACTTGTCTTTCTTTCCTGACACTACCAACAACAGAATACAAGTCCAAAATATATACAGGTCCACATCTGAAAGTGACTTAAACCGGAACATGTGAAGTCAGAGGTCAGAAGGTATAATTCACATAGTATGAGAAGTCAACTGTCCAAAATTCATACCAATATCTGTCCAAAAATCAAGTGGCAACAAGTATTGGAATGTTTAATTTTGAAGATTTGTGCATGATCATGTGAGGTAACTGTGATGTTGATGTTAGCTACCTGCATTTCTTGGTTAATAGTGGTTCTGTAATGTGTTTATCCCACATAATAACATATGATCTACATTGTGGATTCAAGGATATCACAATATTGCAACAACAGTCATTTGATTTTAAGTGAGAACCTTCATTGTTTCTCATGTATGACCCTTTAACAATCATAAGAAATAGGAGGAAAAAAGTCATTTAGCATAAAAAAAAAAAAAATCCCACATACATGCTTTGCATCTTACCATCATGAGTTCCCTCTGGAAGGACTTCCTGTCCTTGTTCTCCATGTTCGTACACTCCTCTTTCAGCTTCTCCAGAACCGATGCCACCTTCTCTGGTTCACTGTCCAGCTCGGTCCGACAGAAATAATTCAGTGGCAAATTCCCGTATCCTAGGGCGTCAGCAAATGCCCGCCAGTTGCCCACATTCTCCATTAAAACGGTCCTCACCGTTGCGTAAATGTATGTAAGAAATTTGCAAGGCTTCAAAATCTGCTCCAGCAGCATTGTGGTTGTGAGGTCCGGCCCACACCAATAAATGGGCTTGACCTTACCCAAAACCAAAACATTCTTGGCATGGATGAGGCCCATCTTCCCCTGATAGTATCCAATGTACCACTCTTTGGTCCGAAGCTGCCCTCGTAGTTTGATTTTCTCCTCACTAAGTAAAGCAATAACATCCCCTTTCTTGTATTCCAAAAGGTAAGTGCTCTTGTGTTGCCTGATGACAGTTTTTATCAACTTGCCAAATTTCAGGTTTGTGATGCATCTGTCTTGAAATTTGGGGTATTTGGAAGTGACAGCCAGCGGTGAAAGTACAATTTTATCCACTTCTTTCTTTTTTAAGAACCTCCTCTGGCCCATTACCCTTGCACCAGTCTTTGGTGGCGGTTGTGGAGTCTGGACGCAAAACTGGGTGAGGATACAGTCAAGGGCATCTTTGACTTGTACCCTTAGAGTGAAGTCTGAGATATTACTGGAGTTGTGTGACGTTATCATGTACAGAAGCCTGCTGACCTTCCCCAGTTTGACTTGAAATCCCTGGATAATCCCTGCCCCCTCGTCTGCCTTCACCTGGTAGTTAGACATGTTGGAGTACAATCCAACCCGGAGGTCCTGAGGGTAACCAAGCACAAAATGGTGCTTTCCCCACAGTTGGAGTGCAACAGGTGGGGTAGAGCTAGCTTGTCGGCCTGCCTCATTCACCAACAAAGTCTTGGGCGCACAGTCATGTCCAAACATGGCTATGACTGCCTTGAATGAAGGGTGGATGTGTTTCGGTCCATAGACACCCAGAGTAACTTTCCTCTGCACATAGTCCCAGACTGTTGTATTGGGGCTAATGTAAGGTGACTGAACCACCACAGCCACGTACATACAAGGTTCCAGACTATCCAATTGCACTTGGACTGTGTCTTTGTAAATGTAAGCATTAGGGATTGGTGTATAAGGCCCTTCTTTGCAATCACTTCGGACACAAAGGACCTCTGCAACGTGACAACTCTCCTTCTTTACAGAAACCAACACCTTTATTTCCAGCGTGATGAAGGACTTGGTCTCCATGTTACTGAGCTTGATTTCCACCACAGGGCTGACGGTAGAACAGTGGTCACTATTGAGCTCCAATGGAGGGTCTAGCAGGGCTTTCATAGAAATCTGCTGGTGGTCTCCATGGCCGACATGGCCTTCAGGGATGTGAATATTAATGTGGGTCTCTGGAAGCTGAACAACCCCCCCATTGGTGTCTAACCTGCAGACAATGTTTGTCTCCACTGGCTGAGTCTGGCCCCACCCAGGGCTCTGGCCCAGGGAGTCAAGGTCATGACAAGACCTGGCTAACTTCCTGTGGTTCAACCAAGCCGTCCTGAAATCCTCCCTGCTCTGAAACTGCTCCGGTAAAGGAGCTTTAAGGCCTGTGAAGAAGCCAGAAGAGGGTAATGTTGGATTAGACTGGGCCTGTAGGACGGACAGTTCTGACAGACTGTGGGAACGTTTACTCCTGAAGAACGGGTTATCCCTGTGAAGGTTAGGCACAACCTCTTGGGTTGGGCTGGTGGGTATGGTATTATTTACGTGGCAGCTGCTGAGTCCATTTGTCATGATGGTGCTGCTGTTAAAGTTAGAACCAGAAGACGGAGACGCCAATGCATCGAAGAGTATTAGGTCCGCAGAATTCCTTACCCCCATGTCTTTGCGGTTTCTATCCAATGGACAGATAAAGGGGTTCACGGAGAATGGGCTGTTGTTGTATATTGCGGTGGGTTTAAGAGTCATCCCTGTCCATTCTCCTAGATCTCCAAACTCCTTCGACCCATCCTCATATCCCTCCCCTATACTGTCAATCATCCCGCTGTCGCTAAGAGTTGAGTTCCTGAAGTTGAGCGGTTGTACGTAGGCGGCTGGAATGTAGCCCATTTCTGTGTTGTTGTGGGCATACCACCACTCTCCACCTGATGTATCCAGCACAAAGAGGCGATCACCTTTGGAGAATTTTAATGTTGTAAAGCTACTGGGACAATAATCCTTTATGGCAACCACTTCCTGCACGGCTCCAAAGCAGGAGGATGTATCCAGCCGCAAGGCACTGGGAGAAGGCACTGCAAGAGACAAAAACATATGAAAACCTGTTAAACCCTGGGCTGTTTGTTTCCAGTCCCAATCATTTTAACGTCACACAAAGCATTGGATTAGCCGATGGCAGAAACGTCATGCATTTAAACCAAGTCATGATCGGAAAAAATTCATAACCTTCATAAAGCAACAATTTAGTTTTGTTCATCTTTGCGTCATTCACTGAGTTTTATCAGTACAAATGATCCTTGTACTGTTGGATCTGTTTAGCGTTAGCTTAGCCCTGAACAGTTTATCTCATTCAAATAATATTTATTATTCATGACATACGCTGGTCTCAGACTGTTAGACCGGTTTACACGTCTGTCCATTTAAGTGTTTGTTGTTTGAGTTGTGTTCTGCTTTTGTTTGGTTTTTAACTGATGGCCTTCTGGCTATGGGAATGTATGGACTGCTGATACTGATACCAGCCCCACATAGTATTGCCATGGCAACAGAGATGGATGTCTGGGTACTGGAGGCAACTGGGCCGAGGGGGCTACACCAAATAACACAATCAGTGATTCAGGTGTCTGATTACAAAACCAGTGAGTAGTTTTCATTCTATGCAGTAATGTTTTCATATTTCCACCCTCACTACATGACAGAGCAATAACTAAATCTGAGCTGACAGTATACCCTGAAAATGGCAAATTTTGACTATGTCTTGTGTTTCCTTTTGTAGAGACTTCAGCAGACACATTTTTGCCAAGATACTGACACAGAAATACAACCTAGCTTTCCTCCCTGTGCATTTATCTCCACCTCAGGCAGATACATAATGAGCAAATAGGTTTGATGAGCTACATGATTTCAGATTCTGCACTGAATATCTGGCCGATTAGTGCAGGTAATGATCTGATGATACTTAAAGGGGTCATATTTTGGATTATATTATGGATTTATGCATTTTCAAACATTTCCCTGTGGTCTACATAAACTGTAAATGTGCTGTTTGAGTCTAAATTCTTCATTAATTCAACCCCACAGGTCCATCTACAACCATACTTATGATGAATGACACCAGAAAGGTCGTTTTAAGTGCTGGCCCTTTAAATGTAAATGAGCAACTTCCCACTCCACCCACATCCAGGTCGTTGCTACTCTGTCCTCTTTCTCCTTACGTGGAGAAATATTCATCAGAAGCCTTGATTTTACATGTGCAAATGTCATGATGTAACTAGTTATAAAACAGAACAAATTAAGCAGAAATGAAAACAGGTTTTGGAAATCTGCTGGATTTCTTTCTTTCTTTCTTTTTTTTGCCAAAATGAATGTAAAGATAGCTTTGCAACAGTTGGAGGGTCCAAATACACAAAGAAACAAACCAAAGACTAATAAAACCTGTGTTTAGCAAAATATGATCCCTTTAACCCATAAAGACCCAATTAGCCACTAGCGACCAAAAGCATCTATTGATATAAACTGTTTAATACGTACTGATCCAATAACCTTATCAATACATGTAAATAATTTATGTAAAATATAGTTTTTTTATTTTTTCATGGTCATCAAATACAAGATATGAATTATTATATTACAATACATTTTTACTACGTATTAAATGCCATAAAAGAATCACGTAAAGGTTGAACAAAGGAGGTCCTAAAATAGACCTCTGGGGGACTCCACGTGTCAAGGCCGCAATTTCAACAAGGTACAAACTCTCTTCAAAATAAGACTGAAACCATTTAACTCAAGAACTCAACAGCTGCCACTGACCGAAAGCATCTAACCAGTAACGCTCAACTTTAATATGAGCTTTTATTGACATCTACATGAGCAGTGAATTAAATATACACTGTTATACACTGAAAATACAGAGGATAATGTCATAATAAATGGCGATAAATCACTTAGGAAACATTAAATACAGAGAGAAAACTGTTTTAAAACTGCCACAAAAGTAGCAGTGGATTAAAATAAGACATGGAATCTAGTGCCTAAATGATTCAATGCACAGGAAAAGAAATATTAAACTGAATTAACCACTGAATCTCAGACGAATAAAAGGAAAACACGGAAAATCAGCCCAAATATCATTCGAAGCAGAGCTTTTTAGATCACACCATATATGTATGAGTGGATGAGCAGCCTTATCAACTGCATAATGTACTATTTCTGTCTGGGCTCATTAGTTTATATGGAGCATGTCAACAAAGCTGTAACGAACTGCAACCAGTAGAGTGAAAAAAGCCAAAGAAGGAATAATAGTGTTTCAGCACAAGCTACATAATTTAACAGAAAAAGATGAAAAGCACAAAATTAAAACAACACATTGAAATTCCAGAGAGAGAATGTCTTATCCCCTTACTGCCTAAATTTATTTACGAGAACAGAAACAAAAATCCTTTGAGAAGGAGGATGTATGAGAGAAGGGATCGAAAAACACAATGAGGTTGACACACATTTAACAGAATTTTAATTAGGGTTTGATATTAGAAACAAATAGATTCTGTAGATTTGGCTTCAGTACCAGTTCTTAAAAGATAGGCTTTCTTTATACGAATTTTCCATTTTAACAAGAAGATCATAACAACATTATTAGCATTATTCAGTGCCATAAAAATATATTCCCTTACTACCTAAATTTATTCACAATCATGGAAAAAAAATATATTATTTCGATTGTGGCTGTGATACTGTTCATTTGTTAATCACATACAATAACTATGATGCAAATTAGCAACATTAGGCATAATTGTCTGGATACCAGTACTGTCATCTATGCTATGTTGAAATATTTCATATAATATCCCACTAAATGAACAAAATAAAAAGCAGTATGATAAACATGATAAATTTTTTTTTTTTTAAAATCAACAAAATGACAAAAATAATCAATGAAGAGGCAAAGTAAAACATGAAATGAACCAAAAAAATGTCCATAAAAGTAGGGAAAAAATTACATAAAATGAACAAAATCAATAAATTAACTGAACTAAAAGGATTGTTAACATCTTAATATCTATTTTTTGCATTTCACACATTCATTCCAACGGACGGACTGGACCCTTTGGTGGGCCAGGTGCGACACCTGTATCATAGAGTACAGTGTTTCCCACAGAAAACTGCTCAAGGTAGTGAGTCGTCGGGGCCGGGAGGGGGCGTTGCGTTGCGTTGTTGCATTGCGGTGTTGCATTGCAGCTTTGCTATGCAGCATTGCAGCGTTACATTGCAGCATTATGTTGCGGTGTTTCGTTGCGGCCTTATGTTGCGGCATATCGGCTTGGCATTGTGGTGCAGCGGCATAGTTGTGCGGCGTAGCAGGGCTCATCAATACTGTTTTAGTGCCTGCGCTTGACAATGCATTACTACTTTGTTTTTTTGTTTTGTTTTCTTTTTTCAGACAGAATTATTATTTTTTTCCTGGAACGTTGGCAAGGCAGTGGGGAGAGTTTGCTAAGGCGGCCGACTTGGTTAGAAAGTGCTGCGGGAAACACTGGAGTATGGAATTCCATAATTCATTCATACCATAAACAGTGAAATGAGGCCACATCGGTCTACAAGGGGTTAATGCTGACCTTTGACATCGGTGAGACTGGCGCTGTTGACTCCTTCGCTGAGGTCGATGAGCGTCCCTTCAGACTTGCAGCGAGGGAGGATATGGTTGTTGTTGGTCACTCTGATGATCCGATGGGCAGCCATGGTGTTCGCCGTGGTGTCGCTCATCGGCAGCTTCACATCTGATGGAAAAAGAAACCCAAACAAATGTGGGATGAATTCAGAGTTAGAGAAAACAACGACGCTGGCAAGGAAGCAACAGAGCATTTAATTTGATTAGATTCATGACCTTAAAATGATCATTAACAGCAAGAGGTTGTCAAATGAAAGGTGGATTATGTAATATTACGGAGGTAAAACTGTTGAGTAAAATTCCGAAAATGATTTGAGATTTATGGTCAGGACTAAAGCACAAGGTCAAACATATGGGATGAATGTGTAAAACGAAGATTTTCATAATCAAGGATGTTGAAATCATTTGTGTTTGCAACTGATGCATAAAATATAAAAACTGTAACATGGATGTAAAAAAATCCACTTCCTTGTTTGGTCACAGATTATGTTCCTTTACTTACACTGGTCTATACTTTTATGGTTTATAACATATAAATGGTTACAAATATCAATATAGTTGCTATTGATTACGTATAGGAAGTCATATATGGACTTTCATTTTGGGTCCATGACCTTTGACCTTGAAGGGTCAAACTCCTTCTCTATGTCGCTTCCTTGGGACAATGGTTAAAAAGTTTGTTCATATTGCTCCTATTACGGCAGCGTCTTCTTAAACTCTTAAATAATGTCTTTTACGTGAACTTTAACATCACGTTTTATCGCCAATCGAAAATTTTTAAACGTAAATTTGGCAAAACAGTACAGAGACAAGGGGCGGAGATTGTTGACACTGGTCTACCGTCCTTTAGCCAATTAGGATGCAGAACACAACATACTGTAAAAAACAACACAAAAAAAGCACTAAAAAAAAATCTGCGATAACAGTGAGATCGCGAAAGGTGAACCGTGTTATAGCGAGGGATTACTGTGCACACCTATACCTGTAGCCACAAGGGGGCAGTGTCTCATTGTGTCAGTCCCAAGCCCAGATAAACACAGAGGGTTGTGTCAGGAAGGGCATCCGACGGAAAAAAAAAAAAAAGCAGAAAGAAATTTACTCTATTTTAATTTCTATTTAAATTTTTGTTTCTTTTAATATTTTAACTGTCTTTTTATGTTTCATGTAAAGCACTTCCAGGAAATGTGCCTATTGATCACCGATAGAAGTCCCGCCCACTTCTACTAGGACATTGATCTCCTGCTTCAGAACCTTCAGAACTGGGGATTGATACTTGATAGAACGTGCTGGTGACACACAGAGACGTTACTCCTATATTTTTTTTTACACGTCAGACTCATTTTAGATCATATTAAATGTCTTCTGAACCACAGCTTTGTGTAAAACCCCTAAAATCATTAGGCTTTAATAACAGCCTCTACTGGAGTCATGTGTAGTTCATTTCACCTCTGGGGCTTGTTCTTAATCTTTTCCTGCGGGGAATTCAACATCTCAGCATGTCTCTCCGCTCTAGTCCGTGGCTATAGTAGTATTTACATCTCTGACTGTATCGACCAGTGTCAGAACTGAGCGCTGATTCAATTTGTGCATGAAAACACACAGTCAGCAGAGGACGGTAATCTGATTAGAAAGGCAGAGGAAGAAATTGTTTTGCAGCAAAAAAAAAAAAAAAAATGCTTTCAGTCACCACAGACTTTATTATTCCTGCAGTATGTGGCGAGTGGTAGCGGCGGGAACATTTGCATTTGCACACTAATGACGCCACTTTAATCTGATTAAAGCCGCGCAGACCGTAGGAGCTGCCGTGGAAATGCTTTTCACTGATTATCTTCATTAGCGCTTTAATTTGCGGAGCTGAATTTGTGCCCAGTGTTTTTACATTTTACACACACTGGGAGTCAAATACCGGGGTTTGATGTTGGTATCACACCCTCTGTTGTCGTTCACACATAAATACATAAGTCGAGTCCAGTAGAGCCGGTACCATGTAGTGGAAACGGGTCAAATTATACATATGTGGGTCAAAGTGACCTAGTGGGGTTGTTTTATTGCAATATTTTTGTAATGATATTCCAGGTATTACACAATAAAAACATGTTATTGACATCAGCATTGGAATTTTTAACTTGCATTTTATAGACTTTATGAATTTGTAGTTTTTGTGTTACTCCTCTAGGCGGGTCAAAATGACCCACATTCATTTACAAAGGAATTACGTCTGAACCTTTGACTCATTCAACAGCAAAACCAAATGACTCACTTAATAAATGGATGTTGACTTTGTTCTATTGCCGTTAAATAACTGTGTGTGTAGATCCACTGTGTGTAAGTGGTAATGAACATGTGTAAATGATAAACTGAAGCAGAATGTTGTTATAATTCATTTGATTTTCATGACAAATTTCAGGTTCTTGGTGGTTGTTTAGACAATTCACTTTTTTTTTCACTATTCCGCATAAGTAGAAAAGAAGAAAAAGTAGCACGAAAGAACTTATCAGTATTACTATATATATGTAAATAAACCGAATAAGTGTAAAATACACTATAAATGTATAAATGTGCAAAATACTATTACAATTATGTGATTATAAGAAGGAATTATACTTTTTTTTTTTTTGCATTAAAACAAAAACAAATGTTAGAAGTTGTTAGTTATAGGTTATTATGTTATTATTTCCCTGGTCTGACCTAGTTGAGCTCATATTTGTCTGAATGTGGAACCTGATGCCTTTGACATCCCTGGTCTAAATACTTGCACAGGCTTGAGTTACTAAATCCGTCCTTTTCCTCCCACAGAATAAAGAGGCAAAATGATAGAATTGTTGCTCAGTGCATGTTCCAGAGCACAGGTGTCAAACCTGCGGCCCGGGGGCCAAATCCAGCCCGCCAAAGGGTCCAATCAGGCCCGTGATATTAACCGTCAAAGGTGTCAAAATCATTTTACTTCAGGTTCCACATACAGACCCATTAAAACACCAGTAAAATAGTATGATAATAACCTATAAATAATGACAACTGCAGATTCTGTTTTTGCTTTAGTATAAAAAAAGTAAAATTACCGTATTTTCCGGATTATAAGTGTCAGTTTTTTTCATAGTTTGTCAAAGGATGCATATACAGTTAAAAAAAAAAAAGAAAAAAAAAGAAAATGATTTTTAAGGATATGATCTGGACTGATGATTTTTACAAGATTTCCATTAAAATTAATATATGTGTTCAATCAGGGGTGTCACCAGCCCACAAGACCTTCGTTCTCTGTCTAGTTACAAGGATTAACTAACAAGATAAAAACAAAAAACAAAAACAAAACAATAGATATGAATCTATTAAAGGAGTGATATTTAGCTTTCTTTTTTTTAAATTATTTTTTTAAATGGAATTCTGCGTTTTCACATAAACTGTAAATGTTCTGTGTGTTCTCCATAAACTGTAAATGTTCCCTGTGTTCTCCATGAACTGTAAATGTTCTGTGTGTTCTCCATAAACTGTAAATGTTCTGTGTGTTCTCCATAAACTGTAAATGTCCCTGTGTTCTCCATGAACTGTAAATGTTCTGTGTGTTCTCCATAAACTGTAAATGTTCTGTGTGTTCTCCATAAACTGTAAATGTCCCTGTGTTCTCCATGAACTGTAAATGTTCTGTGTGTTCTCCATAAACTGTAAATGTTCTGTGTGTTCTCCATAAA
>JAPSES010000124.1:6296905-6314461 GCA_029822895.1 Maxillicosta whitleyi | reverse complement strand
TTTTTTACTCTTACTTTTTTTTTTTTTTTTTTTTTAATGCAAAAAATCGGAGTGGCAAATCCGAGAAGCAACAAATTAAATTGGTGTGGCCAGAGCATAAAAAAAACAAAAAAACAACAACTTAACTAGAAATTGAGTATTTGTTAATTTTTAATTTAGGCAAAAAAAGTAATTTTGTCCCAACAGTTATATTAAAAACGTGAATTTTTCTCCGCATCAGGAAAAAGCAACGATAATGACAATGTTCCTTTATGATTTTCATGTAAGTCGGTCCAAACGGTCTGGCTGTCGGACTCAGACGTATCCGTATCCCGTCGTCCAGTGTGAACGGTTGCGTGAGTTCTAAGCCCGGTCGGTGCTTCTGTCCACCGGTCACTGTGGCTTTGTTTCCTCCTAATCCCTCCTGCTATTCAGGGCTGGATTCCTGACATCACGGCTGCAGGCCCTTAAACCCACCAAGGTCAATTAACCAGAGCTAACATGAGATGCCACAGGGTCCAGGGTGGATATGGGGGGGGGTCCAGGATAAAGGGATTTTAGGGTTTTAGTCAAATGTTAATTAATCGATTAATCATCTAAAATTTTGTTTTGTTTGGATTATTAACTAGAATAATTGATAAATGAAAAATGTCATTACTATTATGCTGCTCCTGCTTATTATAGAATAGAATTATTAGGTTACATTTGTCTGACACTTTTATCCAAAGCGACTTACAAGGTATAGGCATGTATAGCATGAAGGGCCCACCTGGGATTTGAACTCACAACCTTCACACACAACACCAAAGTCAGCAGTGTAAACCAATAAGCTATCCAGTCACGACACAGATAGAATAGAATAAAATATAATGTATATCCAGCAGCTCAAATAAAACTAGAACTCAAACAGTTGATAATCGATTAATCAACTCCATTAAAAAACATTATTTGTGTCCCATTTCCATGTATCAAAGCTTTGTTTCCTTAACTTTGCTGCTGCTAATCATTGGTTCCACTGTTGTTGTTTCACACGGACACTTATTGTGACGCACCTGACACCAGGATCAACAAAGTTGTTAGTTCCATGTTCAGTTGTTGATAATTTGGATCCAAAAGTGTTGAAGGCTGTGGTGGCATATTGTTTATAGATGTCATTTGTTGTTGTTTATATCTTTTTATATGTACTTTTATACTGTTTTATTTTTGCATCATTTTTATTTTTTTAACCAGTATTTATTACCCCACCCCCTGAAAGTAAGGCAAGGGGTTTTGTTTTTGGCAGCAAAACTAAAAAAAAAAAAAGCAAAAGATTTTTCCATCCATAACTTTTTGAGTTATGTTGCACACAAACAGACAAACAAACAAACACCGGCAAAAACATAAGATACAAAATGTGCGAGGTTTGTGGTGCCTGGAACCACTTGTTTTATTTCATGTTTTTGCTGAGAACGTGTCCGTTTGTCTTGTTCTTTCAGGCTCTGAATATTCAAGGTCGACTCAAGTTCCTCCACGGTCAGACCCGTACGGAGAGCGGCGACGCCGAGTGTCGCACGCCGCCTCAGCTCGCCCTGTTCGCCATCGCCACGCCCCTGCAGCCCCCTGCCATCCTGGAGATCAGAACTCGGAACATGATCTTCAGGACCAAACACAAGCTGGACTTCACACCCATGGCCTGTGATGCCAAGTAGGTGCAGACGCTTCTGCCGCCGTTTCAGAAGGTTTACCAATGCGCCTGCTCATTTTATTACTGTACTTTTAGGGGTAAAATCGTTCTGGGCTACACCGAGGCCGAGCTGAGAGTTCGAGGTTCGGGTTATCAGTTCATACATGCGGCCGACATGCTCTACTGCGCTGAAAACCACGTCCGAAGTAAGTCACATGACCTGTCCAATTCTACCTACACTATTCAATTTTGCATGAAGGGACTTGAGTAGAATAGAATAGAATAAAGTGTAATAGAATAGGGATAAAATGGAATAGAACAGAATAGAATAGAATAAAATGGGATAGAATAAAATGGAATAGAATAGAATGGCTTTTGTTGCTGTTGTGCTACTCCAGTACCACAGAAAATGAGAATAGAATGGATATAAAATTACAAAATAAGATAAAAAAAAAAATAGAATATAAAACGTTACAGAAGTAAGATAAGAATAGAGTTAAGTTGAAAATAAATAGACACACAGTAGTAACAGTATATCTATGAACTGAAGTCTATATATATAAATAATGCAATAATGCAATTTTGATAAATATTTCATAAATGTTGTATTGATACTGCAGAACAGAAGATTGTTGCACAACTTATTGCATGTACATGACATTTTTCTGGGTTATGCACATTATTTAAAGTGACTCTGCGTCTGATCCCACCACGGGGAAATACACCAGCCCAGGCAGCAAAAAAAATACAGAGACTTAAGTCCGATTTTTGTTTGGTTAAACACAAACGAACACAGAATAATGAATTTTATCGTCTGAACTGTAATAACTGGACCTTTATGACTAACAAATGCACCAGCAGTGTGTATACGTTGCTGATGTGCTGGATCTCACAGCGACTGTCATGTGTCCTACTTATCTTATGCACCGGATGACCCGGTTTGCCGTAACCATGGCGACCACAATGCCTGCATCTCTTCTGCCAGACACGTATAGAAACACATACGGCACTGTATGCATGTAGTCATGCATAGAGAAATACAAACATATGCATTAAGGAGCACACAGCAGATACATACATGTTCATATTTTTATATTTATGATTTTAAATGTTCACTACAGACAGGAAGGAAGACGGACACATAAGCTCCTCAGATCAGCAGAATATTAACTTTTTAACAGTTTTTTTTTTCCCTGTTAAATTTTTTTTTAGATTCTTTATCTGAACTGAGGGTGAGGTGTTTTATAAAAGTAAAAATAAGAACATTATGTGTTTTCACAGTAACAGTGAAAACCAACCCTCAAAATAGTGCAATTGGTTGTTTTTTTTTTTTTATCCTTATTATTATTGGAAGATGTGTAAATGTAATAATGTTTGATTGTTGTGCCTTTAAATGAGCATCAGTGTGTGGAATTAAATTGAAAATTAGAATTTTGGTGATTAGAATCCATTTTGTATTTAGAACTCTGTAGTTTAGAAATTGATGATTACAATTGATTTGACATTTCGACACCACCTAAAAACGAAATTTTATCATTTTTTCATTGGGAAAGATACTTTCCAACAGACAGTTAAGCATATTTGGATGGAGAACACTTCAGGAAAATCAACTTCAACAGAATAATTTTTTGTGCTATATTTTGTTAAAAAAAACCTTAGAACAAAAAAAAGTCTAATTTTTCTCCTATTTTCATTATTCTTACCCCAAAATCCGCCCAAGTTTCATCTCCAGTACATTCAACCAGCCCAGTTAGAACTCATCATTTCCATTTAAGTCATTTTTTTAACATATAGACCTTCTTGTTTTTGCCTAAATCATCAAATACTCAATTTCCAGTTAAGTTTATAATGTTTTCCTGAAAAATCTGAAAAAAATGACTTGGGCAGTTTTTCTAGGACGGTGATGAATTGGAATTTTGATGTTTGTAAATGTGTTGTGACAAGCGGTAATTGCAGTATGAGTGTGCGCGCAGACAGGAGTCATGACCCAGAGCCTCGAATATGCATCTGATGTGATTCCAGTGATAAAGACGGGTGAGAGCGGTCTGACCGTCTTCAGACTACTCACCAAGGATAATCGGTGGAAGTGGGTCCAGGCCAACGCCAGACTCGTCTACAAGAACGGGAAACCAGATTACATCATTGCCACCCAGAGGCCTTTAGCGTAAGTCGTTACAACCCGAGTGTGACTCTGAACTCTTACTTCTGTTACTGTTTATTATGTAACTGATAGTGTCACACGTTAGCAGGACGTGGTGTTCTATCAAATTTTATCCTATGACTCGGTCTCAGCTTTGAGAAAACCCACGTAAATTATGCATCAAATCTGGAAAAGTCACTTTGAGACAGTTTTAGATCAAAGGAGTCAAACAAACAGACCCTGAAGATATGAACAGTCATTAAAGTTCAATTTCCACATTCAGCCCAGTACGACCTAATGTAAAATACTATCATAATAACTTATATATAATAACAATATTAAAAAAAGAACAATTACATGAAAATTATCCTTTCAAAAAAACCTGAACAAACGTCTCTTATGAAAAATAAGTGTAATTTTAACAATATTTAACTTTTTTAACTACATTTTTGGTGTATTTGTAAATCCACTGTGATCTATAATTTGGAATTCACGATAAACTGAGCCATAATTTTGTTAAAATAAAGCCTGGCTTTTCTGCCTCTGTCCATAATAATATACATTATATAAAGTAAAATTAATGTTTATTTGTAATATAGTGTAGAAAACTATTATATGATCAAAAAGTAATCAATGTCTCTGTTTTGAATGTCTGGGGTCGCCAGATATTTGTGATGTTAAAATGGGGTCACGAGCCTAAAAAGGTTGGACCCACTGCTATAGGACTCAGTCTCTTGCCGCGTCGACAGGTTTTTGCTTTATTCCCATGTGGTTGGAATAAACCCGATAATGGAACCAGAATGGGTAACTGCCTTCCAACTCCCAGGACTTTGCTTTGCTGTAATCATTCTGTTTGTAATTGCAATAATTCTCAGGTGTGTGATTTTCCAAGTCTGTGTTTGATGTGTTGAAGCAGCAGGTACATTGAACATCTTCTGTTTCTGCAGGGATGAGGAAGGAGGGGAACACCTGACCAAGCGATCTATGCATCTTCCCTTCACCTTTGCCACTGGCGAGGCTCTTCTCTACCAGACCAGCTATCCCCTGCACGGCTTCCCTGACGCCTTTCAGGGCAAAGCCAAAGGCAGCAGGGCCAAGAAGGGCAAACTGGACAAAAGTTCCTCAGACGACCTGGACCCCAAATCCTTACTAGGAGCGTTGATGAGCCAAGATGGTTCTGTGTACGTTTGCCAACCGGACACAGAACCCAAGATGCCGTACCACAATGATCTCTTTAGCGAGCATCAAGTTGCGACCAATGGTTTTGGTGATGACAGCTGGCATGTCGTACATAACAATGACAAAACACCCAGTTATGACCCTTTACTGGCCACTCTGGACTCTCTGTCGTTGGATGGTGACGATACATGCTCCAACAGCGAACTCTTTAATGCTCTGGAGAACCTTGGGATGAACGCTGAAGACTTGGAGCTTCTTCTGCTGGATGAGAGGATGATCCAGGTAGAGCTGGATCCAAATCATGTCCTGAGCCTCAGCGACCTCCTCACCAACAATGAAATCCTGTCTTACATCCACGACTCGCTAGAGGTTGACGGACAAGTGGGCGGTCGTGCATTTGAAGCGTTGACTCATCCAGAGAACCTAGATGTAAATCAAAGTCTAACAGGAGGGAGGCAGCCCATAGTTCAGCTGTCGCAACAAATGCAGCAGCACATCGGTGCAACCAAGCTGCTCGAAGCTCAACCTGGACAAATGTCTTCTCATCTGGGACCTGTCCACACTAATGCACTGACTGAGGTTCATCACGAGGCCTGGGCAGTTCCGATAGAGAGTCATCACCCTCCAGACGGATACAATCCTCAGCATCCACAAACTGCCATTAAGATTTCCCAGTTAAACACAGAGCACAAACCCCTTACCTCAAGTGTAGTGTCGGGTCAACATGAAGACCATGAAGGCACCGAGGTCCTCCTCAATGGTGCCCTCATACCAGGACCTGGGTCTTTAACGAACGGAGCTCACATCCCAAACGATCACAGTGGCTTTTCGCAAAATGATTTCAACGTGTCAAGCACAGCACATGAAAGTGGGAACGTTGTGAACGGCGGCGCCAGAATGGATGTTTGTCACTACCAGAGTTTGGTGGCGGCCACTCAGGCCTCTTTGCTGCAGGGTCAAAACAAACACCAGCAGATGTTGCAGCAGACTCGGGTCACAGCATCTTGTTTGACGCCGTGTCCAATGCAAAACCCTTCCACGCTGGATTTAGAGCAGTTTCTTGCTCTGTCGCAGCCTCAACAGAACCAGTCACCTACAGATGCCTATAACATGATGAACACCACGACACCAAACACACACAGTAAGGTAAGACGCCAAGTCGCTTTATATATCGATATTATTTTATGGTACGGGTAATTGTTGCAGCACTTTCCATGACAGAAATGCATGTAAAATGTTTGCAACATTGGGTTAAGGGTTGAAAAAAGGGTTCTGATGAAACACATTTAAGGATAACAACAGCTGTGACTTAAGTGTGAATCGTGTTGAAAATCCTCTGTGTTCACATTTTCAGGTCTGTACACAGAAAAATAACAAAACTGTAAACTTAGTGGGATAGTGATCCTTGTCACTCATACCACACACTGGGTAAATTGCTGTGGAAATGTTCTAAAACTCCTTATATGGACATCCTGGGGAGGTGTTTATAGGTCACATATTCAGGTTTAAACTACCCAAGTGCATGTTTCCATTATGGGTTCATTATGTTTTAATAACATTTTTGTCATTTTCTGTACTTTTTTGAAATTGATAACCGTCTAGAATGTAGTGGAGTCCCCCACGGGTCTAGTTTGGGACTTTTTTTGTTCAACATTTATATGATTCCTTAATGCCAGTTAATGCTCTGTAATGAGGTATTTTACCATCTTTATGCAGATGACACAATATACATTTTACCTTGATGTATTAATAGGATTAATGGATCGACAGTTATTGAAGCTGTGTTTGGGTCTTCATGGGTTAAAACATTCAGGTTTCTGAGCCACTGATGAGGCCTGGAGTCTGTTTTGCCTCGTAATATCAATGACTGTCAACAATCCCAAGGCTTTATGATCTCCAACCCAACCCTCCAACCCCTTCAACCCCACTCTGTTCACTTTCACTGGCATGGAAATGGATTTTTTTCCAAGTCAACACACAGAGGCCCTGGGCGGTCATGGGGCTCAGTGTAAACTGTGATGATGCGACCAGACATGCCATGTAAATAAGACAAGGGGGAGATGGAGCAGCGCAACACAGTCATAGAAAACAGTCAACCACAGTCTACTGAAGAACACTGCACTGAACGTCACTGTGTTTTATTCAGTTGTGTGTCAAACATGCATCAAATGATAGTGGACGTGCAACAGATCATGACGAGATGGGGATTAAACCCACCTTAACCCTTAAAAACCCCAAAGCATTGACTGATCTGAGATGTTTAATAACTTCCCAACTACTAATTATTACATTATTATAATTTTTTTTAGCATTTCAGCAACATCACACATCTCTTTCAGCTATATACGATGTCTTTATAATGAACATGGCATTGTGTTTATGTACAATTAATGATAGATTCAGACTCAGATTACTTTGTTAATCCTAGAGGAAATTATGTGTTATTGTAGTTTGGATGGAGAAACTTGACTTATGTTCAGTTAAAGATATATTTTGAGGAAAAAGTCACTATTTATTTACTGCAAATATATAGCTCTAAGTTTATATATATATATATATATATATATATACATATAAACTCTTTTAAAAGACCATTTGTACATTGTGTACTAGACAAATATTATATATATGTACACATATATTTTGCTGAGCTTTTATCAGCTTTTTATTATAGCAATTGAAATGCAGGAAAATTATTGATTTTAACTGAAAAAAATGCAAAAGATGTTTATAAAATTAGAATAAATGATGATAAATCTCGTGGTTGTGGTTAAAAAAAACATTAAACTGAATTATGAGACGTAATATTAAAAACCACTTCCTCTTTTAAAAATCTTAAACTTTTCCTTGAGAATGATAATTTTTTTGCAAAGAAATTAATGTTGATGCTACTAGCAAGACCTGTTAATTTATATATTATATTATCATCATTATTATTTATTAATATTTCAGAAGTGCCGCTGTCTGTTATCTTTTCCTTTTTTTATATTTTAATTCATCTTTTGTCGGTGCATACTATGCTGTGTTGCTACTGGAATCATAATTTGAATGAATAATATTCTATAATCTAATAATTTCAATCATGCCAGTTTGTGGGAAATCATTCTGCTTAATCATTACAAATCAGAAATAGCTCAGTAACTGGAACACGTGTGTATTTTTAACTTTGTAGTGAATATACGAACTCAAACAGAAGCCTATTATTATGTGGCTTAAACAAACAACATGACAATGTTTGTGTATTTGTACAGCTTATTTTTTCAACATATCTCCTTCATTAAACACATATGTTATACTCTTGTGCCGTAATAACGATGAATCAGACGGACGTCGTATTCTCTGCATCATCTATGTTATTCTTACATTCTGTTTACTCTTTCCAAGCATGAAATCCACAAGGGAGGATAAAAACGGCCAAGAGCCAGCAGTGAGCGAGTACAATAATGAATAGAATAAGGTCGGGACGGGCTGCGGTCGGCCCCTGAGATGACCGACCCCAGCAGGCATCCATTCATTCTGCCCCATTCACTATCCACTGTTATTCTTCAGGGTCAGTGACTGATGCTGAAAGAAAAATACTGGCAGGACGGTCAGTCGAGCACGAGTTATGCTGACCTACAATCTGACTGTCATCATTACCTAATGCAGGATGGGAGGGAGGCAACGCACCGCACTATCCAGAGCTCCGCACTTTGATTTATGCTCATTCTGTCGACCTGTTCTTAGCGCGGAAAGAAATCACACACACACACACACACACACACACACACACACTTATACACTCATAGTGCAAGTGCAGAATAATTGAAGCATGATTGACACAAAGGCTGCGTTTACACTGCAGGAAAAATATGGTGTTAACATTCAGCACATGTGTAAACACCATTAGAATTACATTTACATATTTTTAACAATGAAACCTGATGAACATTACAATGAAAAGAATAGTAAAATACTAAAAGTGGTCACATAAACATAAGAATAAATTCATTTTTTAAAAAAGGGGAGAAGGGAATTGCATTGTCTTTAAAAAAAAAAAAAAAACATAAACAGTTGCCATTTATTGTAGAATTTGTTCAAGTTCCCCTGAAAACTGGACCAAATCTTACTTTTTTGCTCTCATATTGACCCGTATCTGATTTTAGTTCATATTAAGTAGTAAAGTGTTTAAATAATATACAAAAAACTCACTTTTCAGGACTGTGGGGCTTCATATGATCCTTTTTTTTTTTTTTTTTTTTAAATTAATTGCACTCAAATTTGTTAGTCAGCCTGTTAAGATGACCATCAGATAATAGTATTAACACTGCTCAACAATTTTTTCATGGTTTTTTTTTTTGTTTGTTTGTTTTTTTTAGCTGATTTAGGGTCATTTTGATGCTAAATCCAGTTTTGCTCAATCAGGTCAACTTTCTGAACTGAGCTACATATTTGTATTTTGATGTTTTTATTAACATGTACAGGTATTTTCACGTCATTGAAGTTTATAACATATTTAATTAATTCATTCTGTTAGAAAACTATTTTTTTTAAAATAATGTAATAGATTTCTTTGAATGTGACACTGTGCACTGTGTTTTTCAGTTGGAGAACGGCTGCCTGCTCAGTGCGTCCAATGCAACGTATTTCAGGACCTGTCTGATGCCCAATGGAAATGGAATGGTACCAGGAAGTATCCCTGTGCCCTGCCCTGAGGGACTCCCAGCCCTGCAGGACCCCCAGAAGTCTGGATTTTTCCTCTGAGGGGAAACTCCCACAAAAGATGCAAAGAATAGATGTATTTAAAAAAAAAAAAAAAGAAAGATGAGCAAACATGGAAGGAAAACAGAAACAAGTTCTGAAGCATTTTGATGAAATGGTGAGGTGGACATGACATTTGTTTGACTGAACCCGTTTACACAAGCACAAAAATCTGATAACAGGGATTAATCACATAATTGTAATAATGAGATTTGATTCATTAATAATATTTCCAGCCCTAGAATCAAATTTCATCTTTTTTAAAATAATTCTTTTTTTAGTTTTTTCATTCTTAACTGGTTATTATTACAATTATTGTTTTTTCACTGAGTCCGTTTACATGGTCATAAAAATTTGGTATCCGTCAGTAATCATTAGACATTTCAGTCTATCTATCTATCTTTTTTTTTTTTTTCCACAAATGTACCAGAACTAAATAAATCAGATTACCTTGTATTGGGGATGAATCCAGATGTGTTAATCTGATTTCTCATAATCAGATTACTGCTGTTTACATGATCAATAATAATCTGAAAACTCCACAAAATCATCAGTTTCGGTGTGAATGTAAACGGGTTCATTGTCTCATCCTACAGAGAGACGATATAATTTAAAAAAAAAAAAAGTGGTGTATTCATGATCATGGATCTGGGGTCGCACAAGTAACTCAGAGATGAGAAATGAAGAAAGAAATGGTGTTTGTGTGTTTTATTATTGTGTGTTCACTCTGAGGTGGTTTACATTCGTGCTCTTTCCACTTTACCAGAACATTTACACCATTCATCACCTTTTTATCTGTAAATACACTGTCCTCAAGACGACACACTGTGACAGAAGAACAGCTGATTACAAAACCGGTTCCTCCACATGTGTGTAGTTTTAACATTATTGACACTAGGGATGGGAATTGGCAAGAATTTAGAAACTCTGGTTCCATTATTGCTTCTCTTATCCATTCCTGTCAGTTTAATGTTTGAATTAATGCGTTAGTGTCGAGTATGCAATAACGTTTTGGTTTTTGATTGTACCAAACCTCATAAAGGTGTAGTTAAAGGAGTGTTCGGTCCACCTGAGCCTGGTTGTCATGGCAATTATTCATAAACAATAGCAAAGCAGCTTGACAGTAAAACGATGGTAACATTAACAGTATTCATAGAACCTGGAGGAGTTTAATGTTAGCGCCTGTGACAGAGGATGCCTCACTTTAGGCTCCGCCCCCAGACTCACCTGGTGTGGTTAAATCGTTATACACGGTCCTAGTGTTGTCTTTACTGGTCAAATGAAACCAGACATTAGAGGAAACAACCAAAATACAGAAATTATCTAAGGATGTATTTGACCCGATGTGATGATTTTGTTCATTTACATTTTTTAATATATATAAATTAATTTTTGTTCATTTTCTTGTTCATTTTGTTATTTTTTAAAAATAATTTTGTTGATTTTATTGATAATTTTGTTCATTTTTATTCTTTTTTCATCTTTACTGCTTTTATATAGTTGTACATATACAACTAAACTTAAGAGGAAAAAAACTAAATTTGACCATTTGACCTGATGACATCACAGAACTGTTAAGTGGAATCATTAAGCAAACAGACGAACTATTCCAAAGAACTTACGCTACATTCAGACTGCAAAAGAAATGCTGTTTAAATCCAATTTTTTTTGCCCATATGTGACCTGTATCCAATCTGTTAAAGACATTTTGAGTGGCACAAATCCAATTTTTCCAAACCCGACCCTTTTATATGTGGACATTATGCGTCACGTTTCAGGACCTCTTTTGCATATATGGTCACATTGAGTTCATACTCAAAACTGATAGAAGTGGTAGTTAATTTGTAATATGAACGAGTACACACGAAAAAAAAAAACAGGTTGTGCACTAAGACCTGCTGTCTGAACTGATACTGGAACTGGTTCTGCATTCCCATCCCTACACATGACTGGTGTGTAATCACTGTGACTTTATCCATCATGGAGAGTCATTCTCATACTGAATGGGCTGAAACATACAAAAAGACAAGTGTTTTTTATGTCAGTGTGTCTGTTTTCATGATCATAACATTGACATAATCAGATCTGAGGCGTTCACATGCACTTCAGAAATAACTGAGTAATCCTAGTTGAGACGCTTCAGTTCGTTATTGGATTTATTTCACAGTATGGACACAGTGACGGTAGAATCAAACTGCGATTTCTTTTCTGCATATTCAGATGTAGCAGGACGAAATAAATCAGATTCACGTGTAAACATGCGTGAAGACATGGAATTATTGGGGAGGAATCTAGGTGTTAATCTGATTTCTCCTAATTGGATCAGATTATACTGTTTACATCCACACTAAAATGCCAATAATTATCTGATTTGTGGCATTATCACACTCTTACTGATCATGTAAACCAGAGGTGTCAAACTCATGTTGGTTCAGTTCCACATCCAGCCCAATACGACTTGAAGTGGGCCGGATCATTAAAATAATAACATAATGACATATAAATAATATCACTTCCACAATTATATGTGTAATTTTTATGTTTTAGTGTGAAAAAAATTGTCTTATTAAAATATTTACATCTATAAACTATCCTTTAAAAACATGAACGAAAAGAAATTTATTGTGAAAAAGGTGCAATTTTTACAATTTATTCCATAATTTGGCCTCAGTTCCTCATTTTCACATGTGCATTATAACGTACAAATCACAGTGGATCTACAAATACACTAAATATTTAATAACAGGTAGAATATTGGTACAATTACACTGAATTCTCTTGAGACATTTCTGGTTTTTTATATTTGTTCACTTTTTTGTAAAAGGCTAGTCTGTAAATGTAAACATTTTTGTGTAATCCACAAAAAAGAGGGGAAAATATGTTTTTTTATTATTTATAGTTGAGTCTGATAGTGTTTTATTGGTCTGACCTAAGATTATTTTAACATCTTTGATTGTTAATATCTTCAGTGTCATTTTTTGTATTTCACTAGTTCAGCCCATGGGCCGGATTGGACCCCTTGGGGGGGCGGTTTTGGCCCCCGGGCCACATGTTTGACACCCCTGATGTAAACGCTATGATCTGATTAGGAGAAATCAGATGAACACATTAGATTTCTCCTCAATACTTCCATGTCTTCACGCATGTTTAACTCCACAAATCAGATCATTATCAGAGTTTTAGCGTGGGTGTAAATGGGCTCACTGTTGCTCTTTAAACACTAACATTTTCCAGGAATATAAGCCTGATGATCATGTCTGCTGGTGTTGTGTGTGTCTGTCGATGTTTGATGTGTATCTGCAGGTGAGCGACACTGAAAACATCAGGTGATGACTTTCAGTGTTGGTTTGTCCCACGTCACTGAGTCGTAAATTATATATATGGGATTCGTAGATGTATTGTCTCACTGATGACCTACATGTCAGCAATACAGCCTTTCAATTTTACTCTTGAAACTGTTGATGAGATTTTAGCAGGTGAAGGTTAAAATGACACGGGAAGGATTTGTCGCTGCTGTCACACAGACCTCGTCGTTTCTGTCGGTTTTCAGTTTTCGGTGGCATCATTTTATCACCTTTATCCTAATGCTGCATTTTAGCCTGTTTGAGGTTTACATTGATGTTGATGTTGTGCACTTATATATGTATGTTAAAGACGTAATCAGAATGCGTCTGATTGGTCGCACAGGGGGCGCTGAAATCAACAATGAAAAAGCATTTTTATTTCCTGAGCGGAGACGCTGTGGAAATGTCCCGTTAATGCCTTGACCCGTATTATTGTAAATAATATATTGCAACCGTGAGTGGAAGAGGAAGTGCATGCAAGCGCTGCTCACTTTTATTTTCCTCTTAAATATTATAAAGCTCAAGTTTATTTCTGTTACCACCAAATATGTAGTTTTTACGATATTCACATAACATCAGTACGGTTTTTAAAGTCATGCTCCAGCTGCCAAAGAGTCCAAACCCTCCCATGAAATGTAAAGATTACACTGAAGATATTGACAATCAGGGATGTTAAAATCATTTTAGTTCAGGAGTCACATACAAACCAATATGATGTCAAATAAAACACTGTCATAAGTAATAATATAAATAATGGCAACTCCCATTTTTTAAGTAAAATTAGATGAAAATGTTTACATTTACAAACTATCGTTTCACAAAAATGTGAATAAACATAAACAAATATGAACAATGTGCAATTTTAACATATTTGTTCATTTTAGTGGATATTTAGTTTGCATTTGTAAAAATCCCACCCTCTTGACCTAATTTTGTGCTGTCAGTAAAAAATGGGAATAATCTGAACAAATATAAACAACATGAAATATCTTTTTTTTAAAAAGTAAAATGTTAACCATATTCTGCCTGTTACTAAATGTTTTCTGTATTTGTAGATCCGCTGTGATCTGTAAGTTGTAACGCACGTATGTAAATGATCAAATGTAGCAGAATATTGTTAAAATTGCACTTATTTTTCTTAAGAAATTGTTGGTTAACGATACTTTGTAGACGTAAACATTTTCATGATGAGGTTGTACATTTGTCATTCTAAAACATAAAGAAAAACATGGAGTTGACATTATTTATAGGTTATTATGATACTGTTTTGAATATCCCCTGTGAGGAATTAATCAAATATCTTAATGTTTTACCGTTCTGACCCACTTCAAGTGGATGAACTGCTCTGAACTGACCACATTCACACAGCAGCCATTTTAAAGTGAAGCAAAAAGGATGTTGTTGACCTGCTTCATGTCTCATAAACACATGTGGTCTGTTATTATTACCAACAGCTCCAGATATTTGAAGATAAAACCACATCTCAGTAAGAAGGATAGTGATTGGCTGTCCTGAAAGTTCATAAATGACAACAAGAACACTTATAATGTCAGAACAGTTCGGTTCACTGCTCGTCACTACCAGATATTTACATGGAACTGATTTGTTCTTTTAATGCTGTTTGCTGTAACTGGAATATTTAGCAAAAAACAACAACAAATATGTCTATCTTGTGTTATTATGTCACTTGTGGTTTTAGTAGCTGTGAAATATATGATTCAAATTGTCATAGTTTATACATTATATCGAAAGAATATAATATATGTGTGTATATATAGTCAGGTAAGAGAGGCTGACATTAGCTTGAAAGCTAATCTTTTATTAGCATCATATATTAGACGTCTTTTATAAATCCATAACCTTTATTTATTCGAGAACACCAGTGAATCTTCTATCTCATCACTACTAAAACTGAAGATAACCTTATTTTAATTTAATATATGCATTTATATATATATATATAAGGAAGTTGGGTTTGTGGTACTGGTCAGGTGGAAGCTGCTGCTACCACATGTTAGCATGCTAACAAGCCAAACTGATTGTCATTCTAGCACTGGCTCCGTCATTGGAGTTTTGCTACTGTGGCTATAGGTTAGCTGGGATTTTTATTTGTCATGTTGGAGTTCGGAGCAGTTGTCAGATAAATGGGGGTTGTATTAGCGGGTTTGTCGTTCTCCGTGTGAATGTTTACATGTTACAACCTGCTGGAGATGAACAGTTCACATGGGAAATGCAGACGCTACAGTTTGTCCGTTTGATTTGAGCTTTATATTATAAACATGTAACTGATGTCAGAATCATGCCTTCTTTTCCCTCTGAAGTGACGTGAATGCAGGATTGTTCATATCACCTGCAGGAACTAGCCATTTAGCATTAGCGATTAGCATTTAGCAACTCAAAAGCCAAAAAAACTGTGGGTGAAGTGGCGTCAGTGGCTCTGTCGTTGAATGTCCTGAATACTGTAAAGGCATTTGAAACATGAAGTGTCGGTTTCACTACAAAAACGGTGCTTCAAAGCAATTTATTGATTATGCTAGTATTAGCTGATGACAATGTGCATTTACACGTTTGCCTCATTTATTATTATTTTATTTTTTTGTAAATCAACGTTTCTTATAAAACAGAATAATGTGAGATTAAATGATGTATGAAAAAATGTGATCATTTTTCCAAGGTGCTTTAAAAAAAAGTGTGTGTGTGTGTATAAATATATATATATATATATATATATATATATATATATACATGTATATCTGATTTTTAATGGTGTTGTTAACAAGCACTACTTTAAAATCACTGCTCTTCAAAACTCTTTTTCAAGCACTGGAAGTAGTGTCGTAGGGGGAAAAAAAGCATTTTTTGATTCCATGCTGTTCCCAAGTGTTTTGTGTTTTACCTTTTATGTCATGTTTGACGACACTTCAGACATAATATTGTGCCATAAGCCAGGACTCGGATGAAGACCAGTTTATTTCATGTGAATATTTTAGTCAAAATATCATAAATGTGTAACGGAAGTTGCATTTTTATTATCTTTCCAGTCGATTTTATCCACAGGTACAAAGTAACTGCAAACTGGAATATCTGTGGAACTGGACTTCCCTCCTTAGACTGTTTTATTTGTTGATTGCTAATTCACACAGACTTAAAGTAGCATTTTTATCACTGAAAGTTGTAGATCTTTATGCTCTTTGACATTTTTCAGATGCAGTTTGTCTTCGAACCATGTGTTGACGTGTGCTCTCGGGTCCTAAAAAATAAACGATTCTGTGCAATCACACCCAACTGTGTTTTTCTCTGAGCCTGCGTGTCACTTTATTTATATCCAACCATTAAAAGACGTGTTTAAGAAATTAGAGAATAAAACAGAAGAATTTTTACAAAACTGTATAAGAAACGGCGCTTGAATCTGTTTGTTTTAGCGTACAGAGACTAGAATAAAGATTAAAAACGGTCAAATATAGAATTTTAAACAGAATATAAAAAAAATATTGTCTAAATGTAAAACTAACAGAAGTAAAATCCAGATGCATGATGGGACCCTGGAGGGTTTCAGCCCTTAAGTGACACCCACTACTGTCAACCTGAGGAAGCTTTTAGCTGCTGGCACCGAACACACACACACACACACCACTACCATCCATTTCCACCCCTCAGTTCTTAAGCTTTTTGCACCAGTATACGTGTGAAGTCACGCCTGCTCAAAAGCAAACAAACACACTGATACCAGAGCTGATCCTCCAGAGACGAAAACGACAGCAACAGCAGCCGAAAATAAGCCCCAGTGTTTGGATAGTCCAGAAAACAGACGGTACACTTTATTTTATTTACAGTTCATTATGTGTTTGTACATTGTTTTTGTATTTTACATCATTTTTTCAAAGGTTTTTCTTGCACTATTATCCTCTTGTTACATGTTGTGCATCGTTTTCACCTTGTTTTATCTTTTACCACATCTTATCTCATTTTTTTAAAATGTAATTTCATCTTGTTTTTGCATTTCTATTGTCAATTGTGTTTTTGTCTTTGTCGTCAGTTATTCCTCGTTACATCATTTTCACATTATCTTGTCTGTTTTTATTTTGCATAAAAAATGCATTTTCTTTCCTTATTGAATGTCTGTAAGAATTCTGATATTTGAACCATAGTCGAGCTCCCTTATTTTGATTTCAGAATTCTTGGTGGGCGGGGCTATGGTTGAAGAACGCTGATTGGTGGAAAACACTGCGTTTCACACTTACACCCACCCTCCACCCATGTGGTCTTTTTAGTGTTTAAACTACATTGCGGTCATCTGCCTGTCCGACTGAATACATTAGAGCATACATCCGGCCCAGGGGTCAAATCCGGCCCCCCGAAGGGTCCAGTCCAGCCCTAGTGATGACTTTATGAAATGTTAAAATCAAACTAATATTTTAACAATCACTTTAGTTTAGTTCCATAGACAGAAAAATTCAATTAAAGTGGGTCAAATCTGTAAAATACTACCATAATATCTAATAAATACTCAC
>JAPSES010000124.1:6279152-6296805 GCA_029822895.1 Maxillicosta whitleyi | reverse complement strand
CACCCTTCGCCTCCATCATGTTCACTCTCCACCTGCTGATAACTGCATGTTGACGACTGTCAGCAGGTACACGGACGCAAACACACCAGCAGCTGTCGGTAAGTAACGCAGACTGTGTGATGTTGGTGCTTTTTCACTTTGATATACTTTTTCCTCAAACATTTAAGGCATACAATCATCTACTGTTGTTTGTTTTATTATTTTGACCGTATATGAATACTTCAGATTTTTGCCTGTATATACCACAGTTGATATCTTTCTAGCACAACTTCACCGTTTAATATTTATAGATGTCGAACATGGTCTGGGATCATCATCCTTTGTATTTAATGAGTTAGTGGGGTTTTTTTTGTGTTTTTTATAACTGCATCATGGTAAAAAGGCAAGGGAAAAAAAACACAATTAAACCTCCAGATATTTTTTTTTATTTGATAGTACAAAAATGTTAAATTTTACCTTTATATGCTCATATTTGCCACTAATGGTTTACTTTTTCAAGTTTCAAAACACTTCATTCCTCATTTTTTTTCTTTCATATTGTAATAAATAGTATATATATTCCCATTCAGATTCAATGATTTTGATAATTTTTGTATTTTGGGGCCGAATATGTTAAGTTAAAGTGAAATATATATATATTTTGAGTTCATGAGGATCTAGAAAAGTAAAAGTTTTGACTTGTCTTGATTGTAAAAAAGTTGATGAAACCCCTTTTTTCACATACATACATACATATGGTCATTCAAAATGCTGTACATGTATACATATACAAGGTGAACGTGTGCTAAACATGTTCTGCGCTCTGTTGTTTTTCATCTCTTATTCAGACAATATGTCATAGACTGCACTCAAGAAAACATTTTTGACTGAAGTATTTGATGTAAATGTGCTGGACTGTAAAAAAAAATAAATGCACCACTTAAAGTAATTGACATTCCAGACAGATTTAATTATATAAATAAATAAATAAATAAACTTTTCCTTAACTGTTGATGATGATGTTCATTTGAGAAGTTTTGCATTAGAAAATGTCTAGAGAATTGGTCCAGTTAGAAACAATGAGAAAAAATTAAATGGTGTTTTCCTCAGTTTTGACATAACAATAACCTCTAAATTTACTGTAAGCTTTAATTATCAGTGAATTAAAGAAAGAAAGAATCTGATTTCTACTGAAAAATGCAAAATACATAGAATAATATTATAATAAATGCTCATAAATTACTTGGTGCTTGTTGATGCTTGGTTTTAAACATATCCATTAATGATATATTTAATTAAAATAAAGTCTCTGTTTTGATGTAATAACAAATTTCCTCAAAATCTACATGAAAACATCAGATTTTCACTCAAAAAAATCCAAAATACAGAAAAGAATGTTATAATAAATATTTGTAAATCAGTCAATTAATCAATTTATAATTTATTTATATTTACTACAAAAATAGTTCCAGGTCTTTAAGGGTTAAATTATTTCTGATTTAATGAACATTTAATCCTTGCGGTGTGTCCCAAATGATCACAATGTGTAAAGAGCGAAACACCTTTTGTAATTTGGATTAATGACTGTTTCATTTATGAAAAAAAAAAAAAAAAGCAAAAACTACTTGAAGAATGGATCATTATTCCAAATCTGCATTTTCTTTCTTTTCTAAAAGCGTCTTCACGTTCATGTTTTATCTGCGGTCGGTGTCATGTTCTTGGGTCAGTGGGGCTGGTTTTTACTCCGGCTCCATGATGACGTCATAAAGGTCAAGCAAGTGGTGGAAAAACAGGATTCAGTTACAGGACAGGAGCAGCGCTGAAACGAAACTAAAAATTATTACTTTCCTCATGTGAAACATTGATCGATTGAAGTTTATGTCGAAAATATGAGAAGAAAAAAAACAAAACTTGTTGTAGCATCTGTAGGTGAAAAAGTAGCACAAGGGTAAAATATCCAAAATGTACATAATTTGGTGGAAATAATAATAATGTAAAAATTTGCATTATATTAAATTTACAGATAAACATTACATCCCAATGTGCTCCATTTGAAATAAACTTGAGGGCGATGACTGATGATGATTTTGTGGAACAATTTAGAAAAGAAGTTGAAAGAAAGAACGTATAAAAAAGTGTAAGTGGAACTTTGGAGGTTTATAGATGAACTTTAATGACACCAGTGAATATTGGAAAAACTTTATGGCACGTAAATATAAACTAACAAAGTTATGGTTTATATTTATAGAGATAATCATGTGCAGTATAAATTCTATACAATAATATTTGTATGGGTTTATATTTATCACATATTGTGGATTATGATGGAGAATTATATATATATATATATATATATATATATACTACTTTGCAGTTGCCTGTTCTTACTGCTTTTTTATAGTTACTCTCATTACATTTATTTTCCTTTTTTGTCTTAATTCTTACATCTATATAGAATGTTGTGCTGTTACTGGAACCTTAATTTGTCTGAGGGCTCTTTCTAAGGAATCATTAAAGCTCTATTTAATCTAATCTAATCTGATCTCATTGGTTGACCTGTGGTTGTTTCAGTTCACTGTGGAACCATGAAGGACGTCCTTCTGGTCCTCGTGGCGGTGGCTGAGGTGGTCCAGGTTTGGTCCAGGTCTCACAGCAGCTGGTGTGAACTGGGCTGCGACTGTCGTGGAGATCTGAAGTTCACCATCTGCTCACGGGTTTTCTTTACACAGCTGCCCGTGCGATTCCCCCCCACCACGGAGCTCCTTGACTTGTCCGACAACCATATTTCCATGATCCCCGAACGTGCTTTCAGCAAAACCCGCAAGCTTCGAGTCCTCCTTCTCCAGAACAACAACATTAGTGTGGTGGAGGACGGCTCATTTTCACATCTGGAGTTCCTGCAGAAGCTGGACTTGAGCTGGAACTGGATTTCCACTCTAAGCGAAGGCTTCTCCATTGGACTGACCTTCCTGCGAGAGCTACAACTGGCCCACAACCGGCTGACAAGCGTGGACAGCAGGAGCTTCATGCACCTGGATGGTCTCCAGAGGTTGAACCTGACTGGTAACTTCATCCACACCATCCATGTGAGGTCATTTGCGCCCATGAGCACCTTAAGGCAGCTCCATTTGGAGGGTAACCAGCTGACAGTGCTGAGGAGTGGAACGTTCTCCATGCTACGCTCTCTAGAGGTCCTCAATCTGGCAGGAAACAAGATTAACGAGATGGAGATGGGTGTCTTTAAGCCACTCACCACCATGACATTACTAAATCTGGCCAACAACCAGATGTCCGCCATCTACTTCAAAACCTTCCTCAGCATCCACACCTACAGCACCCACATCCTGATGCAGGGGAACCCCTGGAACTGCGACTGCGACCTGCAGAGAGTCTTCCGGAAGCTCCGGAACATTCAGCGGCTTTTCCTGGACGACTACTTCAACTTGACCTGCAAGACCCCGGCCGTGCTCGAGGACTACCTCCTCATGGATGTGGACACGGAGCTGTGTATCGCCGAAACGGTGACGGTGCTCATCATCACCATTACCGTGGTGATAACGGTGCTAGCGGCCATGTTGATGGGCGAGAGGAAACGGAAGAAAAAGAAAAGAGGCAAACACTGGACTCAGCAGGGGGAGCTGTCGGACGAGTCGGATTACTAGTGATGGGCAGGTGAAGCCTCGTAAGACACTGAGGTGTTCCATACAATTGTGCCGAAAAACAATGAGGGATTCAAGGCGTCGGTGACAGTGACATCTGGTGGACAAGTGGAGCCATTGCAACTCGTCAAGCGTGCAACTCAAATATGAACACCATTTGACAGCAATAAAAAGAAAGACTGAGTGGTCATTCATGTGATTTGTTCTTTTATCCTCCTGAGACCCAACAATACATTAAAAAAAAAAAAACACTGTCCACTGCAAAGGACATGCCATAAATGTATGATTGTATTTTTTTTGTATGGAATGTCCTTTACAGTGGGCAGTGTTTTTGTTTTAGTTTGTACACATGATAATTCAAAGTCTTGTAATTCAAGGAATAAAGATTAGCAACAGTAAAATACAGAATTTTACATAGAATATAAAAAAATGTAACAGTTAAAATAAAGGACATCATTTAAGTTGGCATGTGCAGAGCTGTAAACATAAAAATATCTACTAATATCTATAAAAATGAGAAGAACAACTGAATTCTACATGTAAAATGTTAACCTTTGCATTCAATTTTTATGAATCAAACAATGAATGTATCTGAAAAAACTATTGCATCATGCTGTTTCCAATCTAAGCAATTATTTCATGTAGAAAAAAAAAAAGCCAAAACCTTTACTTTAGGATATCCTGAAGCTACATCACTACATCATCACTACACATTATAATAAATTATGCTTATTATACTAACTTCTTTGATTAAAAAAAACTAAAATGTAACATGCACACACACACATGCTCTAAATGTAGGGTTAAATGTTGGTTCAGGTTCATTTAGAACTTTTAAGACGGGACTAAAACAGTAACTTTAGTGTTTTAGTCCAGTGTTTATAAAAAACCCCAAAAACATTTAACGCTAATGATTTATCAATCATTTGTAGACTTGTATGAAATGTTCTGAGCCAATGAAATGTTTCAAAACATTCTGAAGGAATGAAGCATTAAGTGAACCAGCAATTATATCATTGGTCACATGACAGTAGATGTTTTCTTCTTCCAGCCCTGGTCTGTTTTATAGTGCTCATTTTTGATGCAGCTGAGATGTTAAAAAAAAAAAAAAAAAGGACTGTAACATGTTTGACAAAAATTGCCACAAACTCTATTTAGGGTAAATTTAAGATTGTGTGATCCATTCTATCAGTTTATTGTTGGAACCATGTCCACCTGTTTAACAGAAAAACCCCAGAAAAGCTTTGATTCCAACACATTTAATCATGTATTCTGGTGCATGTGCTGCTTATTGATTAAAGATGATTAAAGTTCATTGTATCACTTTGTTTTTATTGAACATTTGAGTGGATGTGGAAAATCTGTGTATGATTATGTATTGTCAATATGTCTGATATGATTTGGAAAAAACAATTAGATTAAATTTTCTCAAATTCAAAATCTAATGAGACGATAAGGTAGACCATACCCAACCTCTTGCAGTGACGCGGTCTAATAGCGCCCTCTGTAGGAGAAGAGGTTTATTGCAAAGAAAATCATTTTATTGTTTGAGTTAGTGGGTGTGGTTTGTTTATTTTCTACTGTTCTTCATATATTTCCCTAAACCTCTGATTATTTTTTGTGAAGATCTGTCCTCCTGCCCCTGGAACATGTTCAGATAGAATATAGACATAAAGTTAAATAAGTTGCACTGTTTTTTTTGGGTTTTTTTTAGATTGATTATAGCAACACAAGTGTATTGTTATAACAAATGTCCTACACAAGACAGTTGAAAGTACTTCATCTAAAATGGGACTTAGAAGTTAAAAACGTTCAGTCCATGATGTCTGACTGAAAAGAAACTGCAAGAGGTTTTATGCAAAGGAAGCAGTGTTTTACTCTGATCCATTTGAGATAACATTGGTCTGTATTTGACCATTAAAATAAAATGAGTTTGACACCCATAGTCTATAGATGGTCCTTTTTATCTTTAGTCCAAAGCACAGAATGTGCATTTGTCCTGCAGAAGACCTGGATATTCATTGGGTTGAGTATTATATATATTTCCGCTACATACATTAAGAGAATGTTTATATTTACAAACTATTCTTTTAAAAAAAAATGTCAGTAACATGGGCAACCTGACACTTCACAATCCAAAGTGCAGCTTATTTCTCTTCAGACATTTGATGTTCCTATTTATTTATTTATTTATTTTTTACACTATTATATCCTATGTGGCTCCTAAACCAAATGAGGTTTTCATTGTCAATAAAGAAACGTTCCTTTTTATTTACGACACTGGAGACGTTTAGGTGGCGCCTCTTTCATGAGTTAAGTTAATATATTAAGCTAAAATTCACCGTTTACGGAAAAAATAAAAGCATACAATGCATATAGAATATATTTTATGAAGAAAATATTAAATAATCCAGCTACTGGGGGTAACAGGAAATATACATTAATGAGCTATATACAGAAGAATTTACTGTAATACGTCGTCTATTAATGACATAATTTTTTCAAGCTGTTATTTTGAAGGGCAAACCGGAAGTTACAGGATATCACAAACCGCTTTCCACGGGTGTCTCGCGCAGAAGACAGGTGGGACCTCCGGTTTGACGAGCTGCCGTTGTTCTCAATACAAAGACACCGGACTCTGACACATTATTTCCCTTTTGCTTTATATCTCATAGTATTACTCAGTGGTATATACTCTGAATACTCAACCTTAAGAAAAGCTGATACATTCGATGTGTTTTTTCGGACAAATATCGGAGGGAATTCAGGAAAAATGTAGTGAAACTGCGCAGTCATAGCTTAATGGGAGGAGTGACCTGAACAGGTAAGAAAATAAACCTGCTTTGTTCACTTTTTTTTTAGTTTTTACATTTTCACTCAGGTTAAATGTTTTGTCTGTATTATTTCGGTTAAATTGAAGACACTGGAGGTTGAATTAAAGAAAACTCCCTAACCTTACAGTCATTTCCTGTCCTTTTTAATGGATATTTATTATTGTTTTTAGACATGCTAGCTATTTTTCTCTCGCGGATAAACATGTTGTACGTAGTTTTTTTCCCCCCTTCTTTTTATTGTAGTATAATTCCAGTATCTATTACGCACGCTAAATACTTCCGCATAGAGGATGTCAAAACTATGGGCCGATCTCCAAAAGTCTCCGATTTATTAGTTTTAAAGATCTTTTTCAACATATTAGCCTTAAAAAACTGGTCTGTTTTGATACTGTAGCCTACTTGTAGAATAGCTAATCCTTTTTTAAAAGAACCATATATAAATTCATTTTTCTCTAAACTTAACCTAAAGTGATTTACCACCATTTATTAGAATGTTATTTCTGCATTTTCCAGGGTAACCTACGTATTTTCCTATGTTTAATTAACTCATAATGTGTGTGTTTATACAAGTTCAGAGTAAATGTAAAGGTTATTGTATCAAAACAAAGAAAACTGAAGAAACTTTTACACCAAATTATACTGTGACCTAAACATGAAAACAGGCATTTGCAACCTGGTGGCTGTTAGCTCTTAAAACTAAAGTAACATGGAGTTAGAGGTGAATTTGTTGGACTTGTTGCATGTTATTTTCCTACGTGAATAGATCTGTGAGGAAAGTGGATAGATCTAAAGAGAACTCATCCCATTCATATTTTACTTTTGTGTAAAATATAAGAAAATTTACATATTATTCTGGATGTTTCTTCATTCAAATCCAAAAATAACGACTGTGAAAAAGGTACAATGTCTGTAGTGTAAAAACACCTGTTCTATAACCCAAGCTGAAGCTTTTAGGGTTAATGTTCACAGTCCTACCACTTTATTTCCACCTTAAAAGTCTCTTATCACCTTTGTCAACATAATATATCATTAACTGAACATAATAAAAGTGTTTCTTTCCACTATCATTTATCAAACTCCAGGGGTTTTACTGGTGAATTAATGTTGTGGAAGTTGACTGTGTTTCCATGTTCACTCTGAACATCCAAATGGGTCATATGTGATGACCGTGAACATATGACTAACTGCATTTTATACCAATTATTTACTGAATTGATAGGTTTAGTGGATCAACAGATATTAAACCTTTTAGATCCGTAGATGATTTTGGTCAGTGGTGGTTGGTCTTTATGAATTAAACCTAGTTTATTTATTAAAACAGACGGGAGCACAAATAGACCAAGGCTTATAATTTATGAAGATTTATGTTTTATATGAATAATACTAATATCAGTCTGCACAGATGCTGAAAATATTCTCTTGTCCCTTATGATGTAATATTCTCTTATGACTTTTATTCTTTTCACTGAGGACCTTTTTGATTACTGTGTCTAACTATGAAAGTTGAGCAAATAAAACCATGTACTCCGTAAACCTCTGTGCCTCCATGTCCTGCAGCTGCTCTTAACCTCATTTGCTTATCTTTCAGATTATGGCAGCTGACGACAAAGTTGCCATCCTGACCGATGATGAGGAGGAGCAGAAGAGGAAGTATGTGTTGGCTGAACCGTTTAACACCCTGTCAATGGAGCAACAGGCGGGTGTGTCTCCAACACAGACCCCCACCTCGGAAACACCCCCCGAGCAGCCTCCACCCCCACAGTCTGACCCCATTGACTGCTGTGAGAGGATGTGCCTCCGCATCAACACCCACCTCCTCGTCTCCAAAGTGTTTTACTTCTTTTTCTACGCCGCTTACGGTTCACTGCACCCCCTGCTGGCCGTGTTCTACAAACAGCTCGGAATGTCGGCCACTCGTAGTGGGCTGCTCGTCGGCATCCGCTATTTCATCGAGTTCTGCAGCGCTCCCTTTTGGGGAGTGGTAGCCGACCGCTTTAAAAAGGGCAAGGCTGTGCTTTTGTTCTCCGTTTTCTGCTGGTTGGTGTTCAACTGTGGTATTGGTTTTGTCAAACCGGCGGAGATGAAATGCGAAGAAAAGGGTGCTGTCCCATTGACGACTGTGGCACCTGCAACGACGACTCGTCCATACAATAATTTCACGAACACAAGTAGTAACTTCACAAACCATACCAGAGGGCGGCGTAGCTTATTAGGGTCACTTGAGCTCCATACATTCCTGGACTCAGACTTCACTTTACTCCACCGACATGTGCGAAGGGCTGATGCCAACTCAACCTCAGAGAACTCCACCTCGGTGCCCCACAGGCCAACAAACACCACCGAACTCACTCCAAATACTACCACACATAGCACCACCACCACCTCCCCAGCTCCAACCAAACCCAAGATATATCAGATCATCTACAACAAGAATCAGGTTGAAACTAACTTCTTGCTCATCCTCCTCGTTATTATCATTGGTGAGTTCTTCAGTGCTCCTGCCGTCACCATTGTGGACACTGTGACACTCCAGTACCTTGGAAAAGCTCGTGACCGTTACGGCCTGCAGAGGATGTGGGGGTCCTTGGGATGGGGTCTAGCTATGCTCCTGGTCGGCATCTGGATCGACCACACGCACATCACGGTTGTAATCGACGGTCTGGGCTGCATCCTGCCTTCCTACCGTCTCCATAACTACCAGATCGCCTTCATTGTCTTTGGTGTTCTAATGGGTTTAGCCTTCATTGTGGCAACGCAGTTTTACTTTGAAAAAGGTGGGGACTATATGCAGGAACTTCCCGAGGATTTGGTCGAACAGGGGGCTGGTGCACAAGGCTCACCTGAATCTGGATCTTCAGACCAGACGCCAACTGGCCCCGACGCTGCTCAAGTGTTCCAATACAGTGACCTGCTGAAGCTGCTGTGCAGCGTGCGCTACAGCTCTGTCCTGTTTGTGGCCTGGTTCATGGGTTTTGGTTATGGCTTTGTGTTCAGCTTCTTGTACTGGCACTTGGAGGACCTGAAAGGGACCACCACCCTGTTTGGAGTCTGTTCAGTTCTGAGTCACGTCTCCGAACTTGCAGCCTACTTCACCAGCCACAAGTTCATTGAGCTTGTTGGACATGTCAGGTAAGAGCAGACACACAAACGAGGTTAATCAGATTAACAGGTATACAGTGAACCCTCGTTTATCGTGGGGGTTACATTCTGTAAATAACCCCCGATAGGTGAAATCTGTGAAGTAGTCATCTTTATTTTTTACAGCTATTATAGAATACAATACTGTACTATAGAATGAAACCGAAGATTGAAACCAGTTTTCAGGCCCAAGCATTTAAAAAAAAAAAAATATATATATAAATGTTTTCTTGCAAAAAAAAGAAAAGTTTTTAGAAATCCTGTAAAATAATAATTTTAATAGTCAATACGAGGTTGGACACATTGTGACTCAGGTGTATTTCACAGTTCCTCTGAATTTGCCTCTTCCTCTTGACTCACTGTAGCATCTTTTTCTACGTCATCAGGTGCCTTTGCTGGTGCAGAATGTTTCATAGACATTGTGGGAGAAAATCTGTAAACGTAAATTTGGCAAACTACAGAGATAAGGTGCAGAGATTGTTGACACTGGTCTACCGCCCTTTAGCCAATTAGGATCCAGAACACAACATACTGTAAAAAAAAATCTGCGATACAGTGAGACCGCAAAAGGTGAACCACATTATAGCGAGGGATTACTGTACATGCTAGAAGACATCAGAAGTATTGGGGTCAAATCCATATGTGTTAATCTGATTTCTTATTAGAAGATTACTGCTGGTATCTGATAAAAACAGATTAGATTTTACTGTTAATATGATTAAGAATAATCTGAAACAGACTCAACAGACCCACTTAAATTATTGTATTGTTAGTTTGATGCTCCACTATTTATTAATTACTTCCAGTGTAAAGATTAATGATTCTTATTTATTATTATTATTATTGTTCAGTATACAAAAAAACAGAATAAGTAGATGTTTAGTATTTGTATGATTTACAAAAAAAACAACCTTTAAGTACATTTCTTAGGCCTATACTAAAATAAATCTATTGCTTACACCTTTATCTGTTAGAATTTGTTTCTGAATTTGTTTCTGATGCATCGCTGAACACTTGGCTCTTAACAAATATACTTTTCACACACAAATAGATGATATCTTAAATTGGGAAACCATGCAACAAAAACTATAATAGAATGCGTTTTGTGTTACATTGAACAAATAATCACCTAAGTGTGCACTAATAGTGGTGTCCGTTGTATGAATCGGTTCAATTGGGACAGTTTTCTCTGTGTTCTAGTCGGGGGCAGCAGCTGTAACTGTGTATTGATGTATTTTCTGTGTGGAGTGAATGTGTCCGTTCGAGACAATGATGTCATTGATGCTGCATCTGAATGAATATACGGCTGAACTCGCAGGCTTCAGGGACATTCGAGAACGCCGTGTTAGATTTCAGCTCCAGGGACCCAGAGATTTTGCACCGAAACACTCTCCTGTTGGCTCGGGAACAGTCAACAGGAGCTGAAGTTAAAGGGGAAATATGTGTGTTATAAAAGGGATTTAGTGTTAATGGATAACTGAATACACAAGCCCAGAAGCTCCCCTGCCTTCACTGTTCATGAGGCTCTTTTTAACTCATAAAGACCCAAACAGGAACTGGTGACAAAAACCATCTACTGATGTCAAACATGGAATGACTTCTGAACCACTAATCACACCAATACATGGAAATAATTAGTGTGAAATGCAATTTGTTGTCTTTTCATGGTCATCAGATACGACCCATTTGGACCTTCAGAGACCCCCACATTGAATATATATATAAAAAAACATTGTATCTACAACATTGATTCATCAGTAAAATCCATTGAGTTTGATCAACATCAACGACAGCAATTGTTGATGCCAGTTTTTATATTCAATTGTTAATATTTGATAGTTTGATATAATAATCATCTTTAATCCGAGCTTTTATGAACATCCACATTATCGGCAAATTAAATACAGGAAAATACTTGCTTTTCAATGAAAAAAACACCAAACACAGAAGAAAATATTCTAAAAAATGGTGATAAATGACTTTAGAGAGGTTCAATTTGAGAAGTTGCATAAAAGTACTACTGGGTCTTTATGGGTTAATCACTAACCAACCCCCGCACACAACACATGCACATTGAGTTTGTGAAATGCAAAAACTTACACTGAAGATATTAATTAATTTATTATTTATTTATTAATTTGTGAATCTGAATGTTTAGTTCAGGTTCACACATACAAACCAACCTGATCTGAGGTGGGTCAGACCAGTAAAATACTAATATAATAACCTATAAATAAGTTTTGATGTAATACAGTGTATGTTTTCAGTTGAGATTATATTGGTCTGTGAAGAAAAAAAAATGTGAGTAACCTGAATAAATATAAACAATGTGGAGTGTCTTAAGAGAAGTAGAATTTTAACAATAGCCTAAATATTTTGTGTATTTGTTGAGGACACGAAAACAATGTATTCCTAAACGTAGAGAACACACTGCGTTAACTCTATGTTTAACTAGATCTACGTCATATTTGCAGGCATCTCTCTGTGCTGTTTGACGAAGGTATTTGTTTTCAGCTGAACAAATAGTTTGGAATACACACAGCATATAATCTGACACACCCTCAGAAAAACCTTTTGTGCATCTGACAGGATTATGTCAATATTTGGGCTTTCAAAGTAGTTCTTACATAAAAAAAAAAAAAAAAAAAAAACCCACATACAACAATTTTATAAAAATGAATATAATTAATAAAAAAAAAAATTACAAAAAATCTGAATAAATTCAACAATAACAAGAACAAAACATTCATAAAAAATATAAACAAAATTAGATTTACTTAAACTTTGGGTTGTTCATATTTGTTCAAGTTAGTCACTTTTTTTAAAGGATAGTTTGTGAATATTTTTGTATAATTTTACATATTTTACAGTAAAACAAATAGAACAGGTAGGTAATAGGTAATTGTGATATTCTTTTACTTGCGATCACATTAGAGCAAAATGAATATAAGACATTATATTGACACTGATCGACCAAATAATTCAGATCAGATGTTTTTGTTGACTGTTTTTGATAATTTTTGCTCATATCTTTGTTTTGTTAATTTTTGTTTTGTTTCTTCTATTTATTCTCTTGGTATTGATTTTTTTTTTTTGTATTTTTTTTTTGCTTAATTTGCTACTTCATTGATCATCTTTTGTCAAATTTGTCGACTGTTCATTTATAATCCTGATGTTGCTTATTTTGTTCATTTATTATAATATTTTCTGAAATATTTCCAAACCACCACAGCAGTGGTATTATGACAGTCATGTCTAATATCACTAGTTCTAGCATCATAGTTATTGTATGGGTTATATTCATATTAACAATCTACACTTAATTTAGCCTTTGCATCACAGGGACAACGGTGATAATAATAATAATAATAATAATAATTTTTTAATATTATTGTAAATAACTTCAGGCAATAAGGGGTTAACCATCAGTGACGGGTATCTTTTGTAAAAGTGAAAAATGTCAAGTAAATAGTTCATACAAGTACACATTTTTATTTAATTTTTATTTTAGTACATTCACTGGACATCCCAAAATAACTTTATGGGTCTACGTGTCCAAGTCTGTATACTTTAAAGAGACCATTATGAATTCATAGCAATAATGAGTAAATATTGATACATCACATTTATATATGTGTAAAATAATTTCATGCATTCATGTCATTGAATTATAACCAGTGATTCACTGTTGAAGGTCATGAATGCATTGTACATTTTCAGCACTAAGGGTCATGTAATCAGAGCTATCTTGTCCACTGTAGTAGTTTATGGGTCAACCTGACGCCCTGTTGACATGTGTTTTTCCCGCAGGGTGCTTTATATCGGCCTGGCGTGCAACACGGCTCGATACTTGTACATCTCCTACCTGAAGAACGCCTGGACAGTGCTTCCAATGGAGGTCCTTCAAGGTAACGGTCACTCCTTTCCCCCTCTGTGTGGATAGTATAGAGCTTAGGACTCAACAGCCAATACAGGAAGTGGCTGTGTTTGTCTAACACAGCCTGTTATCAGGCAGCCTTTTCCCTCCGGTGGATTTACTCAGCTGACACCAGTAAAGCAGGAACAGACGAAAGAAACGGGAGAAAATACAGCCGTGGAAAATATTATTATTAGACCATCAATAGTCATTAAAAACGACAGTTATGCAATCCAGTTCTAACTCCTGTGTATGTCATGTGACTACTGATACATATTTTCTCTGGAACGTCCTTTGCAGTGGACAGCGTTTTTTTTTCTTTAACATAAGCTGTGAAACTCGTCTCCTACACAGGACAAAAATACTCCTCTGCATCTAAAGAGGATGCATCTAATAGGATGTTTTTTTAAAGTTGTAAAGACGTGACAGTGCTTCATGTGAATCACACCCACCCCTGTCCTGTGTGGCTTGTAGGTGTGACTCATGCCTCCGTCTGGGCCGCCTGTATCTCCTTCCTGAGCGCCGCTGTCCCACCCGCCCTGAGGACGTCAGCACAAGGCATCCTGCAGGGCCTGCACCTGGGACTGGGCCGTGGCTGTGGGGCCATGGTGGGAGGGGTGTTCGTCAACTATTTTGGTAAGACACTCTGTCAGTTCATACACAAGGGCTAACTTTAACCCTTTTTTTCACTAGATTTGAATTTATTTAAATGGCTGAAATCCTGCTAAAAAGTTCCAGACTAATAGATGATTGTAATGCAGTGGTAGGAGCGGCTTAAATCAGGGTTATTTTTTTTATTTTTTTTTATGGAATTAGACACTTTAAGTGGAGGGAATGTTTGTTTTAATGAGTAATTTTAGTGGAAACGTGCTAATGTTTTTTTAAGTTCCTGCTAAATTAAAAGTGGAAAATGTGCTTGTGTTTTTTTTAATCAGTTTATCAAACAGTAATTAACTTAGTTTAGTTTCAGTGCAGTCGTGAACAGTGTCTCAAACTCTGATGTATCAGTGTCTGTTATTTATTTTGCAAGGCAGATAAGCACATTCTTCCCCAGATTAAAAAAAAAAAATTAAAGGTCAAACAGACATTGCAGTTTCAGTTCTCTTTGAAACTGAAAAATCACCTTGTTTTGTGCTGATGTCGTTGCTTTGCAGGCGCCGCAGAAACCTTCAGAGGCATCGGCATGGCCTCCCTTGTCATCCTCCTCATATTTGCCTTCATCCAGTTCTTGACTGGAGAATCTGAAGATAAAGGTTAGAATGTAAACCTTCATTCCTTACATTGATTGAATAGCTGAACCATTACGGCAGCGTTCAACACAACTAATTATTTAAAGTAACCTTGAAATGTTTGTAGATGTCAGGAATGAAGTCACATGACAGTTTTATTTTTCTACCTGCACAGATGGATAGAGCTTTATTTGTCCCAATGGGGAAATTTTACAGTTAGCAGTAACGTACAACAAACAAGTGCAAAGAAAAGACACACATGAGTGACAAATAAAATATAAAAGAAAATGAGAAATTTGGTATTTATGTTAAAAAAACAAAATTCTGTAGTATTTACATGGTTTATTTTTTTTGAGGCAGAATATTGGTAAAATTTCACAATTTCTTCTGAAGGAATTTCATGTTATTCCCATTTTTTAAAGGATAGTTTGTAGATGTAAACATTTTCCTCAGTGTAATTTAACTTTTTTCACTGTGAAACGTAGAGAAAAGTTTGTAATGGTTCTTATTTTTCTGCTCTGACCCACTGAATTAAAAGGAGTATATTGTAATAATAAGTAATATTGCGTTAATATTTTTCACCCCCCCTGGACCCAAAACAACATTCTGTCTGATTGAATTGAATATGAAAATCTGTGAAAATGCTAAAAACTGGTGTATTTTACCAGCACTACGTAACTAACAGCTCACTATTTGTTTTAGTTTGTCAGTTTCAGGATAATGACGCTGATGTAGAAGTTAAATATAGTTAGTTAGATATAGATTTATTTTCTTAAGCTTCCTTTTTTTTTGTACTTAATGTTTCAGAGAACAAAATGCTGGCAGAGAACATTCCAGTCCCTTCCAGTCCGGTTCCCATCGCCACCATCGACCTGGTACCGAGCCAGACCACCACCAGTACCGCCGCCACGACCGCCGTCCTACCTGTGAAGAAGACCAAACACCAGGAGGACCAGGAGGACGTGTCCAGGCCGGCCTGGGTGCTCTCTGGCGCCCCCTGGGTCACCATCGCCTTCGCCATTGTCCAAATCAAGGAGATGATCACCATGGCGAAGAGCGGAGGACCGCCCCCCGAGACCCAGCCTCTGCAGGTGATTTATGGAATGTTTCATAGTATATAGTGATAAAAGATAAAAGGGATAAAACTTGATCTGAATCCACACTTTTATAGGATTCAAACCACGGAATGGCATTTTCCTGAAATAACAGGAAATATGTCCTTAATAACACGACCAAAACTATTGTTATTTCAGTCAATAACTCCTATTTTAAAAAACGCATAACATGTATGTCATGAATAATAATGTGCATTATAGTCATGGGTAGGGGTGTGTATTGTCAAGAATCTGGTAATAGGATACAAATCATGATACGATATATCACGATACTTATTAAAAACACAATTTTTTTAAAGTGATTATTTCCGTGAAGAACTGAATTACACCTGAAATCTGCACAAAACAAAACACATTTTATTTGATCACAACAGGATCTGATGCTACGTCACATCATTTTCCTGTTAAAACTTTAATTATGTTTCACAGTCATTAGAGTTTAAGATTCTGCTCAAATGTAGTTCATAACATTATTTTTGTCCCAACAAATGAACTAACATCTGCCTCTAACAGTAAAAGGATGCTTCAAATAACCATTAATTAATAAAACAGTGTTAAATAAAATGTAAACAATAGAGAAAAACAATATAATGAACCTCTGCCCTATCTGCATTTGAATAAATACCTAAAAATATCAATACACTACTTTTTTAATATCAATACAGGATCATCCAATGAAATATTGCAGAACCGATATTTTCTTACACCCCTATAAATGATAAATTATGATAAATTATTCTGTAAATGACTTGATCCTATTATATTTTAACATTATTTTCTTACATTTAAAAAAAAAAAAAAATTATATTATATTTAACCTTTTTTCTCTACATTATTTAGACTTTATTCCTATTATATTTTAACTTTTTCTTCTTACATTTTTATTCAAGTATTACTCCTGTTATATTTTACCTTTTTTAAAAAAAATTCCCATTATGTTCATTTGTTTTTCTCCTCGCATTGGTTTCAATTTATTCCCATTATATTCTAACTTTTTCCCCATATTTAGATTTTTTCTCACATTATTATGACTTTAATCCCATTATATTTTATCTTTTTTTCTTGCATTGCTTTGACTATACTCCCTTTATATTTAGACTTTTTTTCTTTCCATTGTAGAACTTAATTTCCATAACATTTTTACTGTCTTCTCTCAGTGTTATGACTTTGTTCCTACTGTATCAGTTTGTTTACATGGTGGTTAGAGACTAAAAATGGAAACGGTCTGTGTTATGAGTGGTGTAGCTGGTCTAACTCACATCTTAATAACATTAACATGTTTCTGTGAAATGTTTCAGAAATGTTTTCCACATGGTTTAACTGTCACTAATCTGACCTTTCTCAAACTCCCTCCTGCCCAAACACTCACAAACACACTGTGAAGAAAGGTGAGCTGTGCGTGCGTGTGTGTGTTTGCCAGTGGTAAACTGGTTTGTGGGGTTTCCTGTGCATCGTGCATGGCCTGATCAGTCAATCATGTGCACTTCTTTGTGGTATGTGGGTGTGTATGTGCATGCACATGTTTGCCTGTTATGACGTGTGGTTTGCTGCATGCATGCCTGAACGCTCCTTGCTGATGTCACATTGACCTCACTCTGGCCCCGCCCCCACCCCCTGATAACCCCGTTGTACTTCCTTATCTTTGTGATCATGCATGTGGGATAACCTGACTACTCCGGTCTGATCACTCCGGTTGAACAGATATTTTTGGGTTTTTTTTTTTTTTTTTTTTTTTAACTTTAACCTCTTCAGACTCAGTAAAGCGTTTTGGTCCTCTATTGGA
>JAPSES010000124.1:6235520-6256507 GCA_029822895.1 Maxillicosta whitleyi | reverse complement strand
ACTTACAGATCACAGTGGATCTACAAATACACAAAACATTCAATAACAGATAATAATATTGTTAAAACTGCACTGAACACATTTTAGGTTGTTCATATTTACTCACATTATTCACATATTTTTGCAAAATTATACCCTGTTTTGGTGTAAATACATGTAAATGTTTACAGAGTTGTGAGTATTTATTAGATATTATGGTCGTATTTTATAGATTTGACAGTATTTGGTCTGTCTATGGCCCCTGAAGTCATCACCAGGGCCGGACTGGACCCTTTGGGGGGCCTGATTTGGCCGCATGTTTGACCCCCCTGGTTTCGACAGTAAACACCAGGTATAATCTCATACGGTTTCAAACATCACATAATCTTCACTAAATAGTTTGTTTCCTGATGTGTCTCTAATATGCAACTGATGCAAGTCGGAACTTGGCACAGTCCCTCTGGTCACACACTGGACTTTACTCATTCTGGAGTATTCTGAGTATTTTTTGGAGTAATTTTTTGGAAACAGTGGGATCCAGATCCACCGGTTGCCATCACTGGGGCTTCTAGTGTTTTACCGTCAGACCATAAATATGAGAAAGTTACTGTTTTGTTTGGTTGGTGATCAATAAAAAGTTGAGTTTGGAAGAAGGACCGAGTGTCCACATTTGACCTTTGGTTGGGGGGAACTAGCAAACATGCTACATCTGGAAAGACTAAGGTATTATATTTGATGATAGAAGGATGGATGTGCGGGGGGTGTAAATGAAAATATTTTTTTAAAAAAACAAATGAAACAAAATCTGTAAAACTGTCTAACAGTCTGAGGTTTACATACGTCATGAATAATATAATAAAACAACAGAACAACTAAGCTAACGGTGCTAAGCTAACACTAGGCAGATCCAACAGTACAAGGATTACAACAATACACAGACATTAGTTTGTTGAAGATGGAAGTGCAATTTAACCATCATTCCAATGTTTATGCTTTTTTTTTTTTTTTTTTTTTTTTACATCTGCACATATATTATCATTAGCTTGCAACTGTATATTGTATATATTCTTAAATCAGGTGTGTCAAACTCATTTTAGTTCAGTGGTTACAGAACAATTCAGTCTCAAGTAAAATACTATTATCATAACCTGTAAAAACTCCAAACTTTACTTAGTTTTAGAGTGAAAAAAGTAAAATAATGTTATGGAAATGTTATGAAAAAATACTCATTTATTATTCATCACAGATCAGATGTTAGATAATAGATAATCATCTTGCAAGTAGCGGTGTGTTCAAAACATCCATATGGGGATATATTGTCGCAGGCCTCTTCACGATATGCCTATCGATACGGCGGCCTCAGTATTGATATTTCACAAGCAACAAATAATTAATTTATCAAGTTTGTGAAACGGCATCTGACTACAGCCAAGTTCTTAATGCAGTGTTTTACATGAACTACAGTGGAATTGTTACTCTACAGCAAACTAAAAAATAACATTTGGGTATACATGTGTCTGTTTTCTGTAAAATATTTAAAAAGTTTTTAAAAATTTAGGTCTAAAATATCAGGATGCATATCGCGTTGAATACCATGTACCGGAATACACATATATCGTGATATGTTTCATATCGTGACCCCTGTATCGGGATATGTATCGTATCGTGACCCTTGTATCGGGATATGTATCTTATCGTGACCCCTGTATCTGGATATGTATCATATCGTGTGCCCTGTATTGGGATGTGAATCATATCGTGAAGTTGTTGGTGATATCCACCCCTACTTGCAAGCATCTACATTCACATTATAGCGAAATAAGCTTTGTTGTGGAAAAAAAAAACACCACTTCGACGATCCCCTTTGTCATTTCACTGCTTAATTTTAATTAATTTCTATTTAATTTCTCAGTGTGTAAGGTGACGCTCTTCACATTGTTTTTTCCAAACATCTGTCTAAAAGTTTATTTATGCCATTGTAAACAATCAGATCAACAATTAGACGCTGAAAATCAGTGTTTTCAGTTCTGACTAATTCTTGGTGTCGTGCGTTCCACCGCCTTCACAGTAGATTTTCAGGTTTTTTACAGTTCAGATTTAAAACTAAAGTCTGCGTTCTAATGGATGTGTGATGAATCAATGTTATTATTTAGACTTTTAAGGCTTTGGGTTCTTTTAAATAGGTAAATCATCAGAAACTTCCTCCTCACACACACACAGGATTTGATACAAAAGTCATAATGTTAATTTCATGAATAATATATATTTGAGCTGATAATAAATTGTCAAAACAACTATGATAGCAGTGTTATAGTGTATTGTTATCTTTAAGTCTCTTCTGTAGAATAAGTAGTGACATTTATTGGCTTCGAATCATGAAAAAAATAAAGTGAATTTGTTTTTGTTTTTCCTTTAAATATGAATAGAATTTGAATATTACAGATAAACCATTATGGAAACATTCAACCTGCATGTAAAATCATACTAAACCATGTATTTTAATTTAATTTATTTATTTATTGATATATTTATTGAAAGAGCCAACCATAAAAAAAACATTCTATAAGTAAAGAAGCCAGAATAAATCACTACAACACTGGTTCTACGTTAAAATTATATTAAGAGGCGATATGTCAGATATGAACACTACATTAAAGTAACATTTTTGCGTCGCTGAAATGGACCATAGACTGTTCACATGTCTTTGATTTCATCATTTTTAATTAATAATGTGAATATTCTTAATTTGTTGTTGTTTTTAATTGTACAGATTTTATTGCTTTTATCTATTCTTGTATTTTTATATATTTATTTTGCTGTATAGCACTTTGGTCCACTGTGGTTGTTTTAAAGTACTTTATAAATAAAGTTGGATTGGATTGGATTAAGACCTGGGTCTGGGTTGTGTTGTATAGACTCTCATAAACAATCAGACATACGTCACATTTGGGTAAAAAAAAAAAAAAAGTCAGATTTGACCTCTTTTGCTTTAAACCAGGGGTGTCAAACATGTGGCCCGGGGGCCAAATCCAGCCCCCCAAAGGGTCCAGTGCGGCCCTTGTGATGACTTTGTGAAATATTAAAATTAAACTAATATATTACCAATCATTTTAGTTCGGGGGCTATAGACAGACCAAATATGGTCAAATCTGTAAAATACTACCATAATATCTAATAAATACTCACAACTCTGTAAACATTTACATGTATTTACACTAAAACAAAGTATAATTTTACAGAACATGTGAATAATCTGAAGAAGTATGAACCTGATATGTCTTAAGAGAAATGCAATTTTAACCACATTATTATCTGTTATTGAATGTTTTGTGTATTTATGTTATAATATACATGTGAAAATTATAAACTGAAGCATAATATTGTTAAAATTACACTTATTTTTTCAGTTTATCCATATTATTCACATTGTTTTAAAGCACAGTTTGTACATGTAAACATTTTCATAACGTAATTTGACTTTTTTCCGCTCTAAAACATAGAGAATAATTTGGAGTTGACATGCAGCTCACTTCAGATCAAATTTGGCTGAATGCGGCCCCTGAACTAAAATGAGTTTGACCCCCCTCTGCTTTAGACTCTTCCATCCTGGACCAATAACCTGTAGATGCACAAGTGTCTGGACCCTAAACTCTGCCATGAATGAGTTAAAAATAACCAGTTTTTTTAAATTACTATTTTTTTAAATAGTTTTTATGACGCTTTTGTCATTTTTTGTATTTTATTTTAGTCCAAAAATGAATGATTTAGTTTGATTTCATTGCATTTTTAACAATTTGAAGCAAAGTATCTATAGTATATAACATATAGTATTTAACATGTAGTATTTAACATATAGCATATAACATGTAGTATATAACATAGTATTTAACATATAGTATATAACATGTAGTATTTAACATATAGTATATAACATTTAGTATTTAACATATAGTATATAACATGTAATATATAACATAGTATTTAACATATAGCATATAACATGTAGTATATAACATAGTATTTAACATATAGTATTTAACATATAGTATATAACATGTAGTATTTAACATATAGTATATAACATGTAGTATTTAACAGTGTTAGAACAATGTCAACATCCATTAGTGAATGAATCCTTTAGTTTTTCTATAGAATGAATCAAAGGTTCAGGTGAAATAACATTATACATGAATGACTATAAAGTAGTAATATAAAAACTAACATTTCATAAAGTCTGTCAAAGCTAAATGATGTCAGTAACATCAGGAAACAACCTGACCCGGTTATTTTCACCCACTTGTGAAACATCTGAGGGTTAAGCTGAAGTTCATCAGGGTCAAAGTTCAGGTTCATGGGACATAATTCTACAGACTTTTCTGTGCAGAACGACAAAGGTTTCAGTGTTTTGAAGGCGTCGTCTCCTCTCTTGAATGGAGCATATGCTAAATCAGTGTGAAGCAAAGTCATGGAATCACCTCAAGTCCCACCCACGTCCACCCACTGCAGGCAGAAACAGGCGGGGCTCAAGTTTTCCGTTTCTAGTACAAGTTTAGGGGATTTGGGGGGATTCAGCAACGCAAAAGCCGGACATTAGTAACCAGAGCCCCACGATTTAAGGCAAACGCAGTGAAGATTTAGAGGTTTGGAGTAAAAGTGGACGTTTAGGACTGAAATCCAGGTTGAGGTTTTGGAGTTTGTTGAACTGGGTCGACCCTGTTAAAACAGCTCCAAAACAAGACAAACCCCCTTAAATAACCACTGTGTCTTACTGAATTAAACACTGTCTGGGTGCATACGTATGGCCCGTGGCCCAAAACTGGCCAACAAAGGATGTGATCCAGCCTTTGGGATGGTCCGTTCTGGGGTCTGTTGTGGTCTGTTCTGGGGCCTGTTCTGGTCTGTTCTGGGGCCTGTTCTGGTCTATTCTGGGGCCTGTTCTGGTCTGTTCTGTTCTGGGGCCTGTTCTGTTCTGTTGTGGTCTGTTGTGGTCTGTTCTAGGGCCTGTTCTGTTCTGGTCTGTTCTAGGGCCTGTTCTGGCCTGTTGTGGTCTGTTCTAGGGCCTGTTCTGTTATGTTATGTTCTAGGGCCTGTGCTGGCCTCTTCCGGTCTGTTCTGGTCTGTTCTAGGGCCTGTTCTGTTCTGTTGTGTTCTAGGGCCTGTTCTGTTCTGGCCTGTTCTGTTCTGTTCTGGCCTGTTCTGGTCTGTTCCGGGGCCTGTTCTGTTCTGTTCTGGTCTGTTCTAGGGCCTGTTCTGGTCTGTTCTGGCCTGTTCTGGTCTGTTCTGGCCTGTTCTGTTCTGTTCTGGTCTGTTCTAAGGCCTGTTCTGTTCTGGTCTATTCTGGGGCCTGTTCTGTTCTGTTCTGGTCTGTTCTAGGGCCTGTTCTGGTCTGTTCTGGCCTGTTCTGGTCTGTTCTGGGGCCTGTTCTGGGCGAGGCGAGCCCACCACCCACACATCCTGCAGGGGTGGAGACAGGCATGTGGTCCTCCCAGTCACCCAGGCCTGATGACGGCCACTCCTCTGTGAGCCGCCTCCGCATCCACACGGGCAGAGGAAGCAAGAAACGAGCCTCTGTCAGCCCTTTGGATCTGAGTAGAACAGATCTGGATCACATGGAAACGTTTCTGTTCCTTTTGCTTTTGAAGGACTGAGTGGACAACACTGTGTCACTTTCACAGACGCATCTGTAGCTGCAGCCATCGATCATACTTCGAATAGATTAATCTGTGGAGGATTTCCTTTGAATCCATTTAACTGTTATTTGAAAAAGTAAAAAAAAAAAAAAAAACTAAAAATGTGAAAAACACATGTCTGAATGGGACAGATAGTGTGTTCTTTATTAGAAAGCAAAACGATGTATAAAAATATCTATGTAGAAATAACTGCAGTATAACAGCATATAGAAAATATCTATTTATATACATATAAAACAGTTTACAATAAGATTTTTCATCCAGCCTTTTGCTCATAGGAGGGTAAATAAGTGACTGTTGTGTGGAGAAAAATGGTTGAAAATAAGTTTACACTTCCTCCCACTGCTTTTCCAATATGCAAATTAAGTTATTTTATATTAGACGTTTTCATGTTTTATTTCTAGTCACTAAGGTAGGATCATTCTGTTTGTTTTTTATTGCACATTCAAAATAAACGAACTGAACAATTAATAATAATAACATCATAAAAGTAGCTGTATATAAAAATATGTATGGATATAAACAACATACAAGTACCACAACATCTACTAATCACATGTGCTCTGCACTTTTCAACACATTTGGATCAAGATAACAACTTAAGATGGAACTAAGGAACAACTGTGTGCGTCACAATAAGTGTCCGTGTGAAACAACAACAACAGTGGAACCGATGTTTACCGGCAGCGAAATGAAGGAAACAAAGCTTAAAATCAACTGAATTATTGTTTTAATTTGTTCAAGTTGATTAATCGATTAATCGTTTCAGCCCAAGGTAAATCCACAGAAGCTTTGTTAAGATTAACTCTAACATTTTGCGTTTTGCAAACACATAAAGGGTTATAAATGGGTCGTTAAAGGAGTGAGTGTGAGTTTTTCTCAGACGTGTCATTATAAGATGAATGTCGTTCTTCAATCGGATCCAAGTGAAATGTGATTAAGTTCAGGACTGGAAATTGGTCGTAGGACTATTTGTTAAAGTAAATTTTCCAACTGTCAGAGTCAAATATATAGAAATAATGATGTGTAATGATGAATAAAGACAGAAAGGTTAATCAAATGTCAGCAAAACTATGCGAAATGAAAGATAAATACATAGATAAATGTTTGTGAGTTTGGGTCCTGAGGAGATGACGGATTTATCTTTTGGTGTCGAGATGACAAAGTTAGTGAATAAAAGTAAACAGAGGATATTCAGAGTGAAAATCACCAGGGCTTGAATGTAAACAGAACCTGGTCGCCATGGAGACGGTTCATAAACAATAGTTAAGCAGGTTAAAACAGACAGACTGTGAGTTACTACTACAATATTAAATCAAATAAACATGAACACACAGTTTTCTTTTTTTTTTTTTTTTCAGCAACATGATGAATGCCGATGAATTATGGAGAAAAAGTGTCATAATGTTTAGAGTTCTGTCGCTGACACTGAAAATTGATTTGCACGTCAGAGTTCGATCAGATGTGATTTGGAGTGCATTATATTAACACTGCAGTCGTATCAGCAGACGGAGCCTCAGTCTTCGTTTCAACTGCAGATGTCAAAAGGAAAACTGTGATTCACTGGTGTTGAGCGGTTGACTTAAACCAGACGCATAATACACAATTAAAAGACAAGTTTCACCAGAACGGTCTTCACATCCAGTGCAGGAAAGGACAGAAAAAACAGGCTAGAAAAAACAACAACATGTCATTGTGTTTCCTATTGGTGCAAAGGGAAATGCATTAACCAATCAGAGTCTGGCATCATGACACCTGACTGTTATAATTAGTTGTATATAGGTATAAAGTTTTACAAAGTTGTATATAGATGTATATGGTTGTGCATAATTGTATATATTTATAATAGTTGTATACTGTTGTGATAGTTGTATATAGATGTAATAGTTTTGTATAGTTGTAATAGTTGTATATAGTCATGTATAGTTGTATATGGTTATAGATATAATAGTTACATATATTTGTATAAAGTTGTGATAGTTGTATATAGTCATGTATAGTTGTATATAGAATACAATAGAATGTAATAGAAGTACTTTATTAATCCCAAAAGCTGGGAAATTGGTTATGTATAGTTGTATATAGATGTAATAGTTATATATAGTTTTAATAGCTGTAATAGTTGTATATAGTTTTAATAGTTGTAATAATTGTATATAGTTGTGACAGTTGTAATAGATGTTATAGTTGTAATAGTTATATATAGTTGTAACACTTGTATATAGATGTAATAGTTATATATAGTTTTAATGCTTGTATATAGCTTTAATAGTTGTCATATTTGTATATAGATGTAACAGTTATATATAGTTTTGATGGTTGTATATAGTTGTTATAGTTGTATATATTTGTATTAATTGTGATAGTTGTAATAGTTATATATAGTTTTAATGGTTGTATATAGTTGCAGCAGTTGTAATAGTTGTATATAGTTCAAATAGTTGTAATAGTTATGTATAGTTTTAATGATGTATATAGTTGTAATACTTGTATGTAGTTGTAATACGTGTATATAGATGTAATAGTTATATATAGTTTTAATGGTTGTATATCGTTGTAATAGTTGTATATAGTTATATATAAGTTTAATAGTTGCCATAGTTGTATATAGATGTAATAGTTATATATAGTTTCAATGGTTGTTGGTAGTTTTGACTCTTTTTCTGTGCAAATATTGTTTTTTCTGGAGTATTTTTGCCTCCTATACACGAGTATAAAAGAGTAACGTTAGAACACTGTAAGAAATACTTCCTCTCTGTGGCACATTATGGCTTTGCAGGTAAAACAACCATAAAATTATCCCTTAAAAGAGAATTTTCTTAAACCCACACACCTCCATGTGCTCTCAGTGGGGATTCCATACGTGGATTTTGTGTGATAATAAAATAAACACACCTGAAAACACGACCTAAACCTAATCCTCGACGTGCTGGTGTTACATTTTATCGTCTGGGTGGTGTGGCATTCATGCTAAAAATGTAAAATTCATTTTTAAAGAGCGTTCCAGTTCGCCAAATGTACCTGTGGAGGCCAGATAAACGTACGCCGGCGTCTTTCATACGTCCAAAAATACAGTTTGCATAAGAATGTACCTCAGCGTCGATTCTTTTGAGGCAGTTTCTGCAAAATATGTGGTATAAATTAACCAATAACAAGCAAACGGCAGATGTTTTCTTTAAAATCTTCCATCTTAACCCTTTCATGCATGAATTATGAGAATGGGGGGGGGGTCAAACTGGTGTTGGTTCAAGGGCCACATCCAGCCCAGTATGACCTGAAGTGGGCCGGATCATTAAAATAATAACACAATAATACATGAATGATATCAGTTCCACAATTATATGTGTAATTACTATGTTTTAGCTTGAAAAAAGTAAAAACAACCATGAACAAAAAAGAAATGTATTCAGAAAAAAGTGTTGTTGTTTTTTTTTATTTTATTTTTACACTTTATTCCATTATTTGTCCTCAGTTCCTTATTTTCACATGTTCATTATAACGTACAGATCACAGTGGATCTACAAATACACAAAATATTTAATAACAGGTAGAATATTGGTACAATTACACTGAATTCTTTTGAAATATTTCAGGTTCATATTTTTCATTAAAGGCAAGTCTGTAAATGTAAACATTTTTGTGTAATTAAATAGTTTTTTGGGGTTTTTTTTACACTAAAACAAAGAGAAAAAATGCGATTTTCATTATTTATAGTTTATTATGATAGAATTTTATTGGTCTGACTAATTTTATTTGAACATTTTTTATTGTTAATATCTTCAGTGTAATTTGTGTATTTCACTCATTCATCCCACGGACCGGATTGGACCCTTTGGCGGGCCGGTTTTGGCCCCCAGGTCCCATATTTGACACACCTACTGTAGGCAATAAAAACACAATGCAACTTTTCACAAAATGTTCACTCAGCATGTGTTTAATGTGTTTTGTGTTTGAAACCCATCATCAGAAAGTGATAAACTGTGTGAAAACTATAATAATAAACTATAATAACTAAAGCTATAATAATAAAAACATTTTTTTATGCAGGTAATTGATGTTTTGTCTCATTTTCACACACTGTAATGCAAGTTATTAAACATTTTTGAGTAATAAAACAGTTAATTGCAGTCTAATTGCACTAAAATGTGGTGTTTTGAGTTGTTACTGCAGATAAATTTATAAAAAAAAAAAAAAGCAAAGTTACAGTAATGGTTTGAAATGTTCACTGATATGGAAATTAAACAACAAAACCCATGAATATATGAGAGAAAAAAATCTTAAATGAAAGGGTTAATATACAAAGACCTTTTTATTTTAGCATCCACATATGAATAAACATGAAAGCTCAGAGTAAAGTTGAATGTTATTATATGAAAACTGTAGAAAAAAGTGACTTTTTCTGTTAAATATCTCATGAACTAAACATGAAAACAACCTTATTTTGTTTATTATTATTATTCTGTCTTTGTATTATTTGTTTTTGTTCATTTTGTTGCTTATTTTACAATTTTTAGTCACTTTTATTTCAGTTTGTGTTTTTTTTTCCCTTTTTGGTAGTCATTCTTTTATTTGATTTTTCATTCATTTTGTCAATTTTATTTATTAATTTTATTTTGTCAATTTCAATTTTATTATTTTTTTATGTGTTTGTTTTTGTTCATTTTGTTGCTTATTTTACCGTTTTTAGTCACTTTTGTTCAGTTTGTTCATTCTTTTATTTAATTTTTCATTCATTTTGTCAATTTTATTGATGATTCTAGCTGTTTTTGTGAATTTGTTGGTAATTTCATATTTCTCTCTTAATTTTTGTTCATGTTGTTGCTTACCTTCTCAGTGTTATTAATTATTTTCATGTTCATTTTTGTTCATTTTATTTTTTTTAATGTGTTTGTTTTTATTTATTTTGTTGCTTATGTTGTATATTTTTTCCATATTTCTTTTGTGGAAATTGATGAAAAAAAGTGACTGAACATCCAAAAAAGATGACGAACTGCATCTTACATCAATTATTTACATGTATTGATAATATTAATGGATCAACAGGTATTAAATATTCATATAAGTAGATGTTTGTGGTTAAAATCAGTTGTTTTGGTCTTTGAGGGTTAAATGTCAGTTTTATTACATGATGCAACTAGTTTCATTAAACAAACACACACAAATATAGGGGGTATTTTCCATATATTACATGTTGGAAGGATGTGGCATCATTTTATATCGTCACCTTCCTAAAATAATTACTTAAGTCATTCTTTTTTTTTTTTTTTTTTTTTTTTTTTTTTTTTTTTTCAGAAAATTCAAACTTGACAAGCAGTTGAGTTTTTGACAATTCCTGCCAAAAAAAAGTCATTTTTTCAGAGGTAATACTGAGGCATAATCACATAATTTAGTGGAATACAGCCTGAATTATATCACTTTAATGTAGTTGAAATATAAATGTAACCCTAAAATACTTACTGGTGAATGTTATTTTGTTTTTTTTCCCTTTTTTTTTGACATTTTGCCTCAACTATATTCCTAAAGTCCTGTCAATTTTCTTTGCTATTGCTTCCTTCAGAATCGTGTTCTTCCAATAATTCAGATCAGTGCGGATACTTTGTGCCTTCCTTCAACCATTACAACCACTTGTTTTTCATGCCATTTGGCGCCCAGCAGGGAAATCTGCAACCTTGTAGTCTGCAAATGACTTATCTGACGTTTCTACTTCTGAAATGTTTGAATGACATGACAAGTCCCCGTGAAACTAAAACAAAACTAAAATTAAACTTAGTGTTAGTGTCGGATTTTTTGGACCGTTTGTTTACTGAGTTGATTGTTTACCCCTTACCTGTTGCACAGTCCACTGATCCCTTTAAAACTCTATTAAAAACGCACTTATTTAGATAAATAAATAGAAGAAAATGTTCACTGGTTAAAGCAGCAACAGGAAAATGTCATAAAGTAGTGCAAAAAAAACAGCAAAACAATAATAATAATAGTCATAAATAATACAAGTAGGCTGTTTAAGTGGAATGACACTGTTAATGCAAGTGTTTATTTTATCTACCTGTTTTTTATTTTGTCTGTGTTTTTAGAATAAAATTGAATGCCTTTATTGTCATTACACATACAGTATGTACAACGAAATTAACAGTTACACATTTTTAAGGTTTAGTATATTTTTATTTTTACTATTTTATCGTATTATGTAATTTATTGATATCTTTGTACAGTGGCTTGTGTTGTTTTAAATATACTATATCCTGTTAAGACCCAGTAATGCATTTTTATTGTACGTGGGACACAGAGTTTCACAAAAAAAAAAAATGACTGGATCAGACTAAAATACCACGATTTGAGGCAAATCTATATAATATCTAAAGTTACAAAGTTAGGGCTATTTTCCATTCTTTTCATGGGATTTAGGACAAAATATATGACATATATAACCATAATATGAAGTCTAATACATGATTAGACATCCTAAGAAAGGGAATGTCTACTTTAATGTTGTGCTCAAACAACCTAAATATGGGTCAAATGTGCTTTAAAAGGTTATGAAAGAAGATCTGTGTAAATGACTTCAATAAAGTACGTTCCATATAGTCACCTACATATAATAATTACCTAATTCTTTTATATATTTATCTTTTACATATTATTATTTATGGGTTAGTTCAACAACCCTTGTTTTCTGGTGTGCTTTCTCCTGTAGCCTCTTGAACCCAGTTGCCCACAGTTCCATCTGTGTCGCCATGGTAACACCATGCCCTGCTTGCAACCACAGCCACATCAGTTAAAAACTAATATCTCATATTTTTTTTAACATCTACTCTGTTCACACAACTCTAATCCTTTCAAAGCTTCGATTAAAACATGTGTTAGACTTGGTTTTAAAGCAGTTAAACTCATTTTAGTTCAGCTCAGTTTGATCAGTTTGGTATAATAATAACATTATAACCTATAAATAATGTCAACTGCAGTTTTTTTCCTGAAGTAAAACTACATAATGAACATGTTTATAATAAAAGTAAATAATAAATATAATAAAAATATGCAAACAACCTTAAATTTGGACATACATTCTATACATAAACAGAATATCAGCTAAAAAGTCAACAAAACTCAAATGAGTCAAATCTGTAAACCAATCTGATGATTTGAAAACAGAAAATGTCTTGAACAATTTAATAAAGCAATAGAAAAATTAGACAACCTTTGCCGTACTAAGCTAACAACACTAAGCTACAACTTCCCAGGGGCGTTAGGACACCTTTGATTGGCGTTTGAAATGACAAAGCTGTGGGGGGGGGGGGGCTGAGAACAAAATGTGGGGTTTTAGTCTGTTGAAGTCTCAATATCCAGCAGCAGGAGGCTCATGATTTCATAAACAAGCATTTGTTCAAAAAGGGTGTAGAACCACTGCACTAAACAGACCCAACAGCACAAGAATCCCTTCGACCGATAAAACTCACTGAACAAACAAAGGTCACATCATGTAGATTTGATTGTGAATGTTGGCTGATTTGGTTTAAATGAAACTCATGCTATCAGATAACCCATTGTTTTGTGTTACATTGAAATGATTCCCACTGGAAACAGACAAGGCTTAACTGCTGTGCGTTTCTTGTCAGGTATGGCAGCGGTGTTGCCGAGAACCCTGGGCGAGCTGCAGCTCTACCGGATCCTGCAGCGGGCGAACCTCCTCTACTACTATGAAGCGTTCATCCAGCAGGGCGGCGACGACGTGCAGCAGCTCTGCGAAGCCGGCGAGGAGGAGTTCTTGGAGATCATGGCTCTGGTCGGCATGGCCAGTAAGCCGCTGCATGTGCGACGTCTGCAGAAGGCGCTACGCGACTGGGTCACCAACCCGGCCATCTTCAACCAGCCCCTCACTTCACTGCCCGTCTGCAGCATCCCTGTCTACAAGTTACCCGAAGGCTCCCCCACGTTACTCAGTGGCGCTCAGGATCGCGCCAATACCGCCAGTGTGAAGATGCCCAAAGCCATTGCGGCGGCCTGTTCTGACCCGGGGAAGCTGGATGTGGCCCGGGACAAAGTCTCCGCTGGATCGCCTTTACAGGGCAGCAGCGAGGCCCGGTTCTGGTCAGGACACAGCAACGACAGCGAGCACAGCCTGTCGCCGTCGGACCTCGGGTCCCCATCGTCGCCCAGAGACGCCCTGGAAGCTCTGGACGCCGCTGCCGTCCAGTCAGTCCTGGAGTGCGTGGACAGGATGGCACCAGGACTCCCCAAGACCGACCTGTCCGAGGTCAAAGAGCAGCTGAAGACCAACAAGAAACTGGCCAAGATGATCGGGCACATCTTTGAAATGAGCGACGACGACCCTCGGAGGGAGGAGGAGATTCGTAAATACAGCGCCATCTATGGACGCTTTGACTCTAAGAGGAGGGATGGAAAACACCTGACACTCCACGAGGTTGATGCACATTCTGCTGAACTTTGAGTAACCACACCAAAGGTTTGATTAGAGCTGGGTATTAAAAACTGTCCATACTGGAAGATAAGGACTAAGATAAGATAAGATAAGATAAGAACTAAGGTACAATAAGGATTAAGATAAGATAAGAACTAAGGTAAGGACTAAGACTAAGACAGGATAATGACTAAGATTAAGGTAAGATAAAGACTAAGATAAGATAAGGATGAAGCTTAAGGTACAACAAGGATTAAGATAAAATAAAGACTAAGATTAAGTTAAAATAAGGATTGAGATAAAGACGAAGATTAACGTAAAATAAGGATTAAGATAAAGATGAAGATTAAGGTAAGATAAGGATTAAGATAATATAAAGACAAAAATTAAGGTGAAATAAGGACTAAGATTAAGTTAAGATTATTTTTTTACTGCCTACATTTATTTACAATAATATACAGAAAAAATTATGTTATTGCTATGATGCTGATACTAAATTAAGTGTAGATTGTTAACATGAATATAACGCATACAATAACTATGTTGCAAGTTAGTGACATCAGGCATAAATGTCATAATACTAATTAAACACATTTTCCAATTAGGTATTTATTGATGCTACTATTGATCAGTTATTCCAGTCAACAATCAAACAAAGCAAAATCATCCAAGAATCAATAGAATGTCATGTAATTAACACCTTTGAAACTGAACCGTGAATATCAGGGGTCAAAGGTCACATATGTACGTACATAAAGAGTTTGGAATATCACCTCATCAGAGGAATATGGAGGTGAATTCACAATAATAGTTTAGAAGTGAAGTTCTGTGCCCAGCTCTACTCCTGATCTAACTGTTTGCTGATGATTATCTCTTGGCGTTGTGTCCAAACAAAAGTAACTGGTTGTCATGTGACATTGTGTAGCTAACGGTGAACGAAGCAGCTGCCCAGCTCTGCATGAGGGACATGGCTTTGCTGACACGACGAGATGAGCTGTTCGGACTCGCCCGCCAAATATCCAGAGAGGTCACCTACAAATACACGTACCGCACTAGCAAGTAAGAGCTCATGGACAGAACGGGGCTTCCGTCTTTTTTTTGTTTGTTTGTTTTTCAAGTATAAATACATTTAAAAACGGGTACAATGCATAACTCGTTTCCAAAAGGGGGAATAGAAGATGAGTAAATAAATATGTACATAGCATATGCACCAAACAAAACAAGCTAGCAAGAGGAGGACATCGTTTTTCTTTATTTTATTTATTTATTTAATCTGTGATGTTTTATTTTGTATAGAATAGTCAATGAATGGTTGCCATGTTGAATAAAATATTAGATACTTTAGAAAATATTATTATAGAGACTATTGTATTTTTTCTAGTTGCAAGTGCCCCATAACATCATTGGGTAAAGTTAAATGAGCTGGAGCTCCAATTAACCCTCCTGTTATGTTACGGGTCATATTGATCCGTTTTAAAGTTTGAAGATCTAGGAAAAATAGTTAAAAGTTTTTTTTTCAGTGTGAAACTTCTTCTGTTTGCCTTAATTAGAGTAATAAACATATAAAATTAAAATGGGTCATCTCATATATTTGCAACGACCCCCTGCATGTTTATATCACATAGATACTGTTCGGGTCAATTTGACCCGTACAGCAGTCAAACTGAATGTAAAAGGGTGTCACACAACCTTTCTTTGCAACTGTGAGACTTATTTTCTCTGGATTATTATTGTTATTATTTTCTCTCTAGATATATTCTATATCTATATATTATATTCAGTTCTTTGCACAAAGGCTTTTATTTCTGCATATTTCCAGGTTCTTTGCTCTTTGTGTCTTTTGTGCATATGTTTAATTAAGCTTTTATTTTGTAAGTAGTTACTATAAATGATAATGAAGACTGATGTGAGTACTGACAGTTTTTACCCATGTGTCTTTGCAGGTCTCGCTGTGGAGACAGAGACGAGCCGTCCCCTAAAAGGATTAAGACAGAGGTGAGGAACTGTTTGTAACAGCTCTGATGTTTATTACAAAGACCTGTGCAGTCATGTACATGTGCACCTGCTGCTGACAGAAAAGTGAAAAACCAGTCATTACAGCATCTCGTCTGTGGTCGGATCAGTCACAGCTGCTTCAGTGGCAGTCGGACCAAAGACAAAAGACACACGGACCTGCAGAGAAGCTGGGATGTCACTATGGTTACCAGCAGTTTTTAACACACGGATTCTGAGTTTTCAGACAACCTCAAATTTTGACACAATCTCTATTGTTGTCATGAAATATTTGTGTAAAAATTGGATTTTTTGTTTCCAAAAAATGTGCATCAGACAAAGAAACAAGGACAATTTGGAAAAGTCTTTGACTCTTGAGTCAATCACGGTCGAAGAAAGTCACTATTTTGTAAAAACAAAAGAAGCGACAAGAAAAGAAATTGTTTAATTCTACCATGTTTGTCCATCAGTTGGTTGTGTGTCTGGTTCTGTTCCTGCTGTTCAGAATCAGATTTAGAATCAGAATGCATACGACATACGACATTAATCCGTTCTGGAGTTGGGATCGTAAGGCGAAATCGTCGTATATCGGGCAATAGAAACCTATGGTAATTAGATAATGCGTGCAGGTAACCTCCAGCTTTGTTTCCATAGTAACTATCTTTACGAAACACACGCGAGATTCTGAACTGAGCGAGCGATAAACAAAGAGAGAGAGAAAGTGAGAGGCAGCATCTCTCTCAGGCATTGTGGGAGGGATTTCGGCCAATAGCATATCAGCATCTTAGTGACGCTGACCAATAGCAGACCAGCATCTTAGTATGAGCGTGGTGTGAGGCGAGTGACTCGCACAGTTGTACGCACGCACACTGCCCGCCAAGTTTGAAGTTTGGAATTTTTTGGCCACGCAAGTCAAATTGTTGTTGATGCCGTAAGGCAGGAAAAATGCCGTAACACAGGGATGAAAAAACTTTGTATTCCACATTGTAATGTGAAAAAAACGTAAGCTAGGTACGCTGTAACCCGGGGGTCCACTGTACTTCATTAATCCTAAAGGAAATTATTGTGAGTTACAAGTATAGTAAAAAAAAAAAAAAAAGTAGCAGAAAGTAAGTCATCAATACTACATATTATATGTGTGTATGTGTGTATTTTATCTATATCTACACATATATATACACACATATATTGATAGAAGGATGGAGAGTGTGGAACTGCCAGGCAGGAGGCCTAGAGGAGGAGGTGTATGGATGGAGTGAAAGAGCACATGAAGGGAGTCGGTGTGAGAGAAGAGGATGTAGAAGACAGGGTTAGATGGAGGTTCAGTGTGCAGAAAAGGCCAAAGGAAAAGAAGAAGAAGATCTCTATCTACACACATATACGTATAAACACTAATTATACATCTAAAACACATTTAGAACAGTAATATGCACAAACGCACAAATATTATAAACATGACAAAAAAAATATGCATAAATAAACAGATCAATTCTCTACCTCTGTAACAAAACACCACCTTCTGACTTTGGCTTCATGTAACAAAGTCTGTCTGATTGTCAATACTTTAAATATTAAAGTCAACACACACAGTGGGATGAGACAAAGCCACGTCTCAGCGTTCATCTCCGTTCCTGACAGACTCAGCTGAGCGTTTCCTTTGAGCTCTGAATGAATCCTCTCACTTTGTAAATCCAGTGATCGAAAACATGTGCGGCTGCGAACTCTGAGGGGAGTTGAACCGAGACGAAGACGCGCCAGATGAACTGACACCTGCTCACAAAAAAAAACAAACGTCCTCTGAGCTCTGAAACTGGGGAATTCCTGTCCAATTCCTTCCCAGGATGTTGTTCTAAAGCAGCAGAATATCAATAAAAATGTGTCTGAATTAGACAATTATAAACTCACTCGGGAGGCTCTGAGTGGTTCATATCTGGTGACCATGAAAAGATAAAAATCTGTTGTTTTTTTTTACACCAATTATTTATATGTACTGATAGATTTAATGGTTCAGAAGTTATTAAACGCCTTATACCAGTAGCTGTTTGGGTATTTATCTGTTAAAAATGTTAAATATTCACATGAGGGTACTCCACATTGTTGCCTATTCGTCACATCTGGTCTTTTATTGCCCTTTCAGGAGAACTTCTTTGATATCCAGGAGGCATTACAGGCCATCCACATGAGGCAGGAGATGCTGAGGGAACAACTAGCCTGTGCAAAGTCCAAAGGAGAAGAAACTGTGGGACGTAACTTACAGGTAACAGGTTTATGGCCACATCTACACTAGTACTGTCTGTATTGTTTTTGAATTAACAACTGGATAATGTCTCGTTCTTGTCTGGAACAGGTCACATGACAGGAAATGGCCTGTAGTGGTCAATAAAAACCAGTTTGGGTTCACACTGTAGGTAAAACGAGCCCAAATCAGACTTTTTTTTACTCATATTCAGCCCATATCTGATTGTTTTTTTATATCGGATCCTTTCACACTGCAGGTCTTAACGTTCAAGTCCATTTTTGTTGCTGTTTGTTCACGTTATAATTTAAATGCAATGAATGATGAACCTTATTATTTTTGGTATTGTGTTGTACAAACAGCAAAATTCAGTAGCACTGTTCATTTAATCCAATCCAACTTTATTTATAAAGCACTTTAAAACAACTACAGTGGACCAAAGTGCTTTAACGCTCAACACTGAATCACCTTGTAGTTTGATAAACGAATGCTTGGAAACTAATGAGTCACTTTTTCTCTATTTTTATATAATAACCTTTGAATTTACTCTTGAGCTTTAATGAACGTCTACAAAGGATCCGATCCGGCCCGCGGGATGAATTAATGAATCAAAATCAAATCAAAAATGTTAAAATAATTTTAGGTCAGACCAATAAAACACTATTAGTATGAACTATAAATAATGAAAACCACAAGTGTAAAAAAAAAAGTTAAATGCCACAAAAATGTTTACATTTACAGACTAACCTTTTACAAAAAATGTTAACCTGAACAAATATGAACAACCACAAATATCTCAAGCGAATTAAGTGTAATTGTACCAATATTCTACCTGTTATTAAATATTTAGTGTATTTGTAGATCCCTGTGATCTGTACGTTATAATGAACATGTGACTAACATGTGGAAATGATGCATAATATTGTTAAAATTCATCTTATTCACATTTCCATAATTACATTTTCATGATGTAAAGAGAGAAAATATGAAAGTTATAATTATTTATGGGTTATTATGTTATTATTTTACTTTTCTGGCCCTTTTGAGATCATATTGGTCTGAATGGGAACTAAACTAAAATAAGACTGACACCGTTGAATTAAACGCACACATACTGCGTGTCTTTATTGTTGAAACAAACAATCTGTCGCTCAGCGTTCAGGTTAAAAGTCGTCCTTGTTTCAGTTTTTCCACATGTGCAGACGTCTGTGGTGCTGAGATCCAGGTTGATCCCAGTAATGGTCTTTATTGGTTTCCATGCTACTGTGTTGTGTTCCTAATTAACGCTGAAGTGTAGGAGGAGAGCTTTATGATAACTCATTAGCAAGAAAACATGGAGATGTTAAATGTGTGCGCACAAACACATGCTGCTCTTCATGTGTGCAGCCTCATGCATGTGTTAACACATGTCTCATCTCATTTGCATGTGGTTACTGTAATGCATCAGTCATTGTGTGTCTGTGTGTGTGTGTGTGTGTGTGCAGCTGTAGATATACTTTTCAATTTGATGTAATTTGTACAAAAAAAGAGGGGATTTCATGGCTGTGTCTCCCTCAGAACCGCTGCTCGTATCAGACGTTCTACTGTGTGACAGTGTTTCTTCATAAGCGTTTCTCATATTAACAGAATGTGACAGTGACGCGCAGACTGACAATAAGCACACATCACAACTGTTTGTATTCTGGCGCGTCTCAGTTCCACCTCAAACTCAAATGCCACACGTGCTTTTTTCTGGTGGTTTTTTTTCTGCTGCGTGTTCACGTTAAACCTGCAGATCTCACATGGATGTTCAGGCTTTTGATGCGATAGCGGAGGTCCCCGTCTAAAATTGATCATTTGACAAAGAGAATCAGGATGTTATTTCAATACCAGTGAAGACGATGGTTACAGATGAATCACTGAACTATTGTGTGATGATTCCACTTCCTGGTTTCCACTAATGTCTGGTTGTATTTGACCAGTAAAGATGACACAGGGACCATTTATAATAGTTACAACAAAGGGTTAAAGACCTCCAACACGCACAAACATTTAACCACAGTATCAGTTGAACTGCACCAATGGAGCATTTCTGATTGGCTGCGTAGCAAAACAGGCGGAGCCTACAGTGAGCTATCCTCTAACATTAACCCTTTCGTGCATGAATTGTCACTAAACTAGTGATATTTTTGACATGAAACATATCCACGTATCAACAGTGTGAAATCAAACTGGCACTTAAATGGTTAAAATCCTTCATATGACTGAATGTTTGTTAGTTTTGTGCACAACTGAAGTTGTTTAAAAGAAAACAGGCATAAAAAAAATATTAATCCGTAAAGTTTTCGAGCAGCTTTTTTGGAAGTGGAGTCAAGAGGAGTACTTTTTTTTTTTTTTTACCTCCGCCAAGGAGGTAATGTTTTCACCAGGGTTAGTTTGTTAGTTTGTTTAGTTAGCAAGACAACTCAAAAATTTATGAACGGATTTTAATGAAAGTTTCAGGAAATATTTGCTCTGAGACAAGAAAGAGGTGATTAAATTTTGGAGGTGGTCCGGATCACCGTCTGGATCCAGGAATTTTTAAAATGATTCTCTGTTAGTTATCATTGATGTTGTTATAGTACTAACAAATGTCCACCAGATGGCAGTGGAACTCCTGTTTTCTCATATAGTCTATGGACTTTTCTATAGACGT
>JAPSES010000124.1:6221981-6232437 GCA_029822895.1 Maxillicosta whitleyi | reverse complement strand
GGGGGAATACAAATGTGACGGAGAAGAAAAGAAATGGGAAATGACAGAAAAAAAGGAAATGGGGATGAAAAAACAGGAAAGAAGGCAGAGGAGAGTAGAGACAGAGGTGGAGAGAGCTTGACAGAGAATGAAAGAGAGAGAGAGAGAGAGAGAGAGAGACGCCCCCTCTGGGCAACTGGCTGGAGGTAAACAGGCGTGGGCGTAATAATTACAGGTGCATTGTGGGATTTGTGGGAATAGCAATATAATGAGCTGTCGGGAGTGGGTGAGGGAGGAAAGGGATGAAAATGAGATGAGGCCTGAAGGAGAAGTCAGATCCTGAATAATGATGCATATTTTTTTTTCTCCTTTCTCTGCTTCTCTGTGTTTAAGAAGTCACAAAACCAGGACTAAAGTGACAGCTGCCACTGCTCCTGTGGAAAATCACAATCTTTTATTGTTCCCATGCACACAGTCACATACACATCCTGGCGCATTTGTGATATGACATCCATATTTTCTTTAAATTAGCCAAAATAAACCATAATGAAAAAAAAAAACAGGGATGGGACAAACTGTCGTCATTTTCACGGTGCGATAATCCCCTTATTAATCCTTTAAATATATTTACAGTTATTGACATAAATATATTTGTGTTTTTGCTGCGAGACTGATCCTAAATTAAGTGTAGATTATTAATTTAAATATAACGCATACATTAACTATGATGCAAATTAGTGACATTAGGCATAACAGTTATAATTGTCATCATAATAATTAAACTTTTTTTTTTCCAATCTCAGGTGTGTAGATTATTTTATCGATGCTACCGTTGATCAGTCATTCTAGTCTCCGTTCTAAACTAAACAAAAATTATGCAAAAAATCAGTAGAATGTTGTGAAATTAATGACATTGTGACAGAAACATTGAAACTGATTTTTATTTTTTTTTAAAACAAACAAACAGTGGAATTCATCAATAGTCTATAAGGAAATAATAAGGATGATTATCATGAGACAATTATTATTTCAACTGTGATTTTTATTATATTTAGAAACCTTTACTTAATTCTACCATTATAATTGTTTTTGCTGTTTCTGTCTCGGTGAAATGTTCTGGAAACAAAAGCCAATTATTTGATGTTTATTGTGATTGTCCCTGATATTAAATTATATTTGTTTTATTCGTTTTTTAACTGTATTGCTCAGCCCTCAAATTATCAGACTTTATTGTTATTTGATCAATGAAATATAATTACCCAGGTCCAGATTTTGTAGCATAAGAAAGATAAAAGGATAAATATAATGCATAAAAGGTAAATAGGGTTCTGTTAAAACTACCATAAAATATGTATAACATGGAAAACAGTCACAACAAAACTACAACTGGAAGTAGAACAATTTGAAACAAAATGTAAACTAATAACTCAAGTGATCGCAGAGTAATTTTTAAGTGTTTATTTTTATTGTGTTTAAAACCTTGACTTTTTCTTGTGTTTTAACAAACTAAAAACACTGTTTTAATATATTTAAAGTCATTTTAAGTCAATGGGAAACAGACAAATGTGGGCGTAGATGGTTTTCTAATTGATTGAATTGGGTTTGGCTTTTAAGGGACATTGTTGTTTTACTTTAAAAATAAGGGTGATGTTTTTATCAGTTTGATGTTTGTTTTTAGTACTGACAAGAAAAAGAGATTTTTATTTTCAACAAGGTTTTTTTCCCAGTTAAATAAAGGTCATAATAATAATAATAATAGAAACTTAATGTGACGTACACCTCAATATAAGTCCTCGCCACATTTGTACACCTGCTTTACCTGTGAATAAATAAAAATAGAAAAAATAAATTAAAAATAAAGATTGACGGTACATGTAACAGGAGCATGAGCAGCAACAACAGTGAAATAAAGTGACTTAAGTGACTTTTGCAGCGTCATGGTATCTGTTCAATGGAGGTTAACCTTTTAACACCTGCTCTTGGTGCATGTTGCTGAAACACCATCTCAACCCCCTAAAATGGCCGATAACCTGGTGTAAATTCAAACCTTTTTTTCAAACGTGTAGATTTCTGCAGCTTCATGTTTCTTATGTGTCTATCTTTCAGATGAACGACCAATCAACTTGCGGGTGGTTAGTCAGAACATGCAGGAAGGTGACATCCCATTGGGCAAACAGCTAGCCAATGAACTGAAGCGCCACCACAACCACAACAATAACAACAACACAGATGAGACGAAAACACCAGCAACAGGTTAGTGATGTCACATATCTGTCCCATAAAGTTGTTTGTTTTTGCTTCGTCTTTTACCACTATTTACCGTATAGGCTGTATGCTTTATAAACCTCTATGCTGATGACACCCTCCTTTATCGTTGCCTCCCTCTTCAGAAAATGGCACATCACAGCGGGCGTCCAGCAACACAGAAAAGAAGACCATTAAGTCAGAGCCGGAAGACTCCACATAGTGCCTCCTGCTTCGGCCTCCTGCTCCGAAACTGCCCCTTGTACCCACCCCCAATTCATTCTACTCACACTTGACAGTATGCAGTTTTTACCCATCAATAGATACTAAGCAAGCACAGCCACAGTAGAGCCTTAACAACCAATGTTGCCTCATGAATAGCATTTATTTTTCTTTAATTTTGTCTTTTTGTTTTAAAAGGTACTTGCCAAAGCACCTACAGAGCATGTCGAGAAACCCCTCAAGTGCTCCACAGGTCTTTGTCTGTTAATTGATTGTACATGTTAGATGTACATGTAATTTAAGAGTGATCTGTTGCAGACATTTGTATACTCTTTACCTCTACCTAGATGTTGTTTTTGTTGCTTTCTCTGGACAGCCAGGTTGCAGGCTGTGATGCTGGGGCTGATTCTTAACTCAATTATAGATCCAGGCATCGACAAAAGGAAGAAATATTGGCTTGTGTGCCTGCAAGTTCAAGCTGTAGCATATGAGAATGTTGGTAACACTTGACTTGACTACTGTATATATAATATTCTGAAAGTTTTTATTGAATTCCGTTGTGTTTTAGATTTTGGTTAATGACTTTTCCACTGGGCTAAGCTGCAGCTAAGTCAAATAAAACTTCAGCTTCAACATTAATGGATTATCCCATAATGAACCCTGTGGAAGATTACAATCAGCATCTTTGCATTTTGATTTAGCTCACAGCCTCACTGTAAAAGTAAAAATGTCTGCGTTAATACTGTGTTAAATCTATTATCTTAACGAATCTATAACGACATCGACTGACTCATTGCAAATCAATTGATGATAGTATAACGTAGTTGTATTATAGTCAACAGATAGTGGGTGTTTCAAGCCCGGAAGAGTCCCAATAATTATTAAAGAGAAAAATTCAGTTAAGCAACTAATATTACCACCCACTGAAAAAAATTCAGTACTTGTCTTTATCTAACATTTAAGTCATCATATTGACTACCTAAATGGATAAATAAATATCAACCTGAAACTAGCAGTTAAAAAAATTAGGCCAATTTTATGTTAAAACGGCTTCAAACATTTAATAATAATAATACATCGAACTTATATAGCGCTTTTTTGGACACTCAAAGACGCTTCACATTGAAACAAAACAAAAAGAACAGAAAAACAATTAATACAATTACAATTAAGCAAAAGCCATTTAATATATACACTTTTTTGGCTGTTATTTTCCCTCGTTGACAATAATTGCTTTGAAAACCCAGATATTAGCCATGACCGCTATCAGTACCATCCTCTGCTGATACGTTCAATTCGTTCCAAAGTAATGGATATGTTAACGTCAACAATATTCTAATTTACTTTGTCAGAGTGAGTCTGGTGTTTCTATTTGCATTATCTCTTCTTATGCTCTTAAGGCTCCCTTCCGACTTCCAAGCTACAAAGTAAACATTGAAGTTTTTTCTGTGAAATTTTGTGCCGTGGAACTGGGCGAGCCGCCTTTGTCCTTTAGAGTGTTTTCTTTTCCAGGGATTTTTCCGTTTTAATGCTCCCCAGAGTCCGATTCCTTTCAGTCACGCTTTTGTCCAGCCATAAAACAAAGTGTAGATATGCATATGTAAGACAGTAAGGCATTGTGGGTAATGTGTAGGGATGGGAATGAGTAAGAATTTAAGGATTCTGGTTCTATTATCGGTATCACTTCATCAATTCAATTCCCTATTAATACTCTTATCGATTCTCACCAGATTAGGGAATAAACTATATATATATATATATATATATATATATATATATATATATATAAAACAAAAAATAGCTTTAATGTCAAATATGCACTAACATTCTGCATTGAATGTGAACAAACCTCTTAAAGGTGTCATTAAAGGGTGTTCGATCCACCTGCTGCTCCTCTGAGCCTGGTCGTCATGGAGATTAGTCATAAACAATAGTGAAGCAGGTTGACACAGTGAAATGATGCTCACATTAACGGTAACAATAGAACTCCAAGGAATTTAACATTAGCAGCTGCGACAGAGGACGGCTCACTGTAGGCTCCGCCCCCTAGAGTCACCACCCCCTTTGCTAAGCAGCCAGTCACAGATGGTGCAGTTTAATTGGATGTTGTGGTTTAATTGTTGTAAATGGTCCTAGTGTCATCTTAACCTGGTCAAATACAACCAGAGTTTAGAGGAAATGACCAAAATATAGAAATGACCTGATGATGCATTTGACCTGATGACATCGTGAAACTGAAAAGTGGAATCATTAAGCAAACACACCAACAATTCCAAGGAACTGAGCTACTGGAAATTCAATCTTGATCCCCATCCCTAGTAATGTGTTTACTGTTGCTATTCATCACATTCATGTGGCATTTATCAACATATGATATATGTAAGATAAGATAAGATATTCCTTTATGAGTCCCACAGGGGGAAATTCCAGGTTTTTACCACAGCAACTTGTAACTTGTAGTAATTTCTATGTAATATGTATATTACTGAAGAAAAAACAACATCTCAGAGTCATCATCGTTCTGAATGCTCATTATGCGTAGTGTTACCTCGTTTCAAGATCTTTGTTCTGCAGATAAGCTAAGGTGGCTGGTTTTCTAAAGGCTTACCAGTCCAGTGAGAGGATTTGTTCACTAAACACATCAGCGCGACCCAAAGATTTAGCAGCGTGGTCATTCCTCCTGTCCTCTGAGCCTCAGCCGACTGTTTTCCCAGGTTTAACCGCATTTGTACTGTAGCTCCAAGCCATGTGTAAGTCCTGTTGGAACACTGAGTTAAGATTCAGCCCCTATAAGCAGTTGTTTTTAGGGTTTTTTTAGGTCATTTGCTTCAAATGGGAATAGAGGACAGTAGAATTAATCCCTCTTTTCTCGCTCTTGTCTTGTGTATATTTATGGAAGGTAATTTACAGAGCGATGTATAGGAGCGCTGTTGTGGCATAACAGCTGGAGACCTCTATTTTGGCGGGGCTGGCATGCCATTGGCCAACCTAATTGGCGCATTTTACTTTGTGATTTAACACAACACTGCAATTGAAACAAAAGCATGCATCTGCAAACACAGAGCATTTCAGGGATGAAGAAGCCTGTGTGTTATAGACATGATTCAGGACGTTTTCAGACGCTCACTGAACCGCTCATAAGACATAATCATCAAAATTGCAGATGTATGATTTTTTTTTTTAAACAACTGCAGCAAAAACAAAAAAAATAATTCTTGTTAATGCTGTTCTTGGCAGAGCAGCCTGGAGTCTGTAAATAATATGATAACAAATAGCGCTAGCCTAATCTCTCAACCAGGGTTTTCCTTTTGTCAAGTGTAACTTTGCTGTAGATTTTTGGTGTCAATACAGTGTTTATGTATGTAGAGCAAAAACAACAAAAAAAAGAGAAAACTTAAGTGTCAATGAGGAAAAAATACAACAGTGTGAAAGTGTCTGCTATATAAAAACATGCTTTACATTATGATAATGTTGACTAGCCTTAGCTCTTTAAAAAAAAGTGTTTAATCCACCTGTGATGGCCATCAGTGCATATTTCAATGATGTGTTTTGCTGTTTAGAGGTAGATACATAACAGATAAATGTTCACTGTGTTTCTATGTGTTTGCCACACTGTGTAAATACGTCTGTTTGGTCCAAGATGTTAATAATGTCAAGACAATTTGGTCAAACTCTCCTCACCCCTTACTCCTTGCCGATAGTTTAGTGTCACTCAGCGTAATGACAGACCAATGCAATATTTATGTAAGTAATGAGTCTATTTGCATAATGTATGAATTCATCATATTGTCTTGTGCCCAGTAACTGTCTGTTGTCAGCATCAGGGTGGGAAATTATCTACAACTTGGGAAATACTTGTGTGATCTCACTTTTAGTGCACACCGCACTGTATTTGTATTTAAAGACATTGTGCTCTTTTCACAAAATTTCACGAAATTCTATAACGTTCTGTTTCTATGACGAGAAATTAACGAGGATTTGAAGTCATGATCTGTTGAAGTGTCACTAAAGTTAAAGTGGCTCGTGAAAACTATGACATGCCGGCAACTGTGGCTGGACATGGGGAAAAAAAAACCTTGGATTCCTGCCAGTTTGGCTTGGACACTGTCCTGGTTTGACTGTCATACAGTGTTTCCGATGATCGTGCATGTCTGAGCTGCCATCTCACTGATCACCATTCTCCTCAATGTTTATTGTAAAGTGATAGATTAGGCTTCACCTAGTTATGCACCTGTTTTTTAAACACTAATATATTTTATTTGTTATATAGCACATAAACATTAAACTTTATTTTTTGAACTCTATTGTATCTCTATTGTATCTATTCTCTGATTGGTCAACTTGTGTTTCATTGATTTTCCTCAGTTTTTTTTTCTTTTTTTAGCATCATCATGTGTGTAGCAGGAAACCAACCGTAACAGAACAAACACTTAGATTTACATGTTCAAAGACGGATAACACACAAAGAAACATGCATTTCATTTGGTTTACTCTCTGAATCATGAATTACTACCTCTGATTAATCCATCATCATGATTAATCTGATTAAAAAGTTTAATGCAATTAATCCATGTATAGCACAGAATGACTCTGAACGTTTCTGTGCATTTTGTCCCAGCGGAGTTTGCGTTGTGGGTCAAACAAACAGCACCTTGATCCTTGGGACGGAGAAAAACAAGATGGAAGAGTTACCTGACATAATGTATTATACACACTCTGCAGAAAGGAGGTTTCTCTTCACCAAAACACTTCCAGATTAAAATGCCACCTTAACACAAAGCATATACTAGTGAAGAATTCTGCTAGCACTTCAGCTAACGCATCGCTAGCTTCTGACAAACACATTAAGTGCATATATATATTCCCTTGTTTTTTGAGCTCATGCAAAATTAAACATGATTAATATAAATCTAAGAATGAGTGATATTTAATCCTGATTAATCCACAGCAACTCTGTGATTAATCTGATTAAATTTTGAATCGTTTGACAGCACTACCTTATATGTACAGTTGTAATGTATAATCAGATATAACTGGAAAGAAAGTATCAGTTAGAATTTAAAAGGTCAATGTAGACGTTTTTGGGTTTTTTTGTAAGGTTGCGTGGGCTTTCATGCTGTTTCTGTAGAAGTTTGTGTTTAACCGGGAACTGTTCAGCTATTTGATCATTCAGTTATAAAATACACGCTCTGTCACCTCCGTCTGCTACAATAAACTCATTTCTGTCAGATTTTTATACCACTTGCTAGTTAAATGTAACTGGTTAATGTCTAGTGGTAGTTTGTTTGTGGACCTAATACAAAGCCCTGTGGGATGTACAAAGTTACAAAAGTGAATGAACGGATTCTTACATTTTACCAAGTTTCTTTTGCTAAATTGTCAGGTAGTTCTTTACTCGAACGCACTAACTGATAATAGGACGAGCCTTAGTTATGCCCATATTGAACATCATAAAGAAAACACAACATGAACATGAATCTCCAAGAATATTTGTCCAAACTACTGTTCATATATCAGCACTTTTTTAAGACTGAGGTGTAATTTTAGACCCGATAAAACAGGTGACGTGTCTTATACCTGCTAGTGTGCACACTAGACAGATTAGCCTGCCACAGTTCAAGGCCATGAATCAAATGAAGTCACTAATGGGGCAGAAACAGGCTTGGTCGTCCTGTAATAATAGGTTCTACTTATGGTTGCTCTGTTATGTAGTGATAACATTGTTTTCCTTGATTATAGATGTGCCTCAGGCTACAGGGAGGAGCAGTGTCTAGCTCTAAAACTAACTGGGCTGTCAATAGCTTGAACTATAGTTGGAAAATATGAGCCATTTGGACTCATTCGTCTTAAGCCGTCAGTTGCCTTTGAGCAAGGCAGGGACGCACAGCTATTTGTATGAACCGTGAAAAACTAAAGCAGCAGAAGTCTATCAGATACAAGAGGTGACAAAAGTGTGTAGTAGGGCAGCACAGATACTGGTGTAAAATTAAAAAAAAAAAGAACTGACTCATAGTCCAGGGGTGTCAAACATACGGCACTTGGGCCAAAACCGGCTGCTAATGGGTCCGACCCATGGGATGAATTTGTGAAATACAAAAATTACAGTGTCAGTCATTTTGGTTACAATCCAGTTAACTTTTTTTTTTTTTCAATTTGTTTTAGTTTAACAAAAGTAAAATTAAGTAAAATTGAACAAAAGTGCATTTTTAGAATAATTCTGTCTGTCTGTAAAAAGTTGTATTTGTACTTTGTTACTTTCCGTCTCTGTTTATCATCGTGTCCAAGTTCAGAGACAAGAAAGATAAAGGCGGCTGTGCTTCCTTTAAAGGTAATTCCAATGTCTTGTCTTTATTTTTGTTTTTCTTTTATGTCATTTTCTTTTTTCTTTCTTTTTTTTTGTTAGTGAGAAATATCCCTGCACAGTCCATTTGCATCAGCGTCACATCAACACATTGTGAAACTGGCTGATGACTCACTCTGACGCAGGTCCTTTTCACATACTTCCCATCATCCTCTCTCTCTCTCTCTCTCTCTCTCTCTCTCTCTCTCTCCACTCCTTCCATCCCTCTCTCACCCCCCACCCCATCCCTCTGTCACACACATACAGACACACACATAGACAGATTTTCTCTGGAGAATAGCTCAGCTCATGAACACCCACACTAGTTGCTGTTCACAGTGGCAGCCCTGCTCGGCACTCAAACGGCCACCCCTCCCCTTCCCTGTCCTCCTCCACCTCCAGTGCAAGTCACTGATGATGATGTGTTGCCGTGGCAACGGCTGGAGGTGGGCGGCTCCACGGGCGGTGGGCGGAAGCCAGCCGCTAAGCAGCGTGGGAGGGATCTGCTGAGCGCACCCATCACCCTCATTTTGAAAGGAGCAGGAAGCTGACTGCTTTTGAGAAGGTGTGGGTGTTGGTGAATTATCGCCTCTCCACCCTGCAGCTTCGTTAGGGATCGCCTTGTTTGTCTCCCTTCCTTCCTTCCTTTGTTTTCTGGTTTACTGCTGCATGCAGTGAAAATGCAGCCGGGGGATTTCAGGTCAAAATTAAACTTTGAAAGATGCAGTTAATTGGAAAAAGTGGCAGTTTTTGTCTTTAGTTTGTAAATTAACCACTGTGTGTGTGTGTGTGTGTGTGTGTGTGTGTGTGTGTGTGTGTGTGTGTGTGTGTGTGTGTGTGTGTATGATGGTTTCTACATCTTTATTAAAACTGAAAGGTCTTTGTATTGAAAAGAACTCTAAAGGTGTTAACATCAGATAATACAATTATACCAACACATGATGCTGTTTAATGTGTGTTAGCATGCAGTTTGATTTCATTTATATTTGTAACAATATATAGAGAAAAGGCAGGATGAATAAACACAAACATGGAATAAATGTCACATTATAAGTGAATTTGATCAATAAGCAGCAAATGTATATTTTAATGCAAAAATTTCATTAGACTGTATTGATCCAATGTGGATATTCAGTGGTTCAAAATACCACATAGACACTTTACAAAACAATGTGAAGTTGTTTGTTGAAAAAAAAAAAAGACCAGGATTTAAGAAGAAGAAGAATCCTTCTCGTTGTTGTTTTCCTGTTTATGCTGCGGGTTCTAATGATTTTTAAGCTAGAAGCAAACAATGTCTAGCATGCATATCCACTGATATACATCTTTATTGTTCACTTTTGACTCTGATTACAGGACACGTTCAACCCTGACATCCTTTATGTCACAGTAAACACCACTTTGATTTGTCCAGATCTTATTTTGATGTTAGAAGAATTGGGTTGGATTCATTCTGTTCCAGTGGATCCCAAAGATTCTCAGCGGGGGTTCAGGTCTGGAAATAAACCTGTTTTACAACTAACATTACATGTGAGATTTAATTCAACTGTTTGGGTTATGTTTCAATGACATGTTCAGCACAAAATGAGCTGCAATTTAAGTCAAGTCAAGTCAAGTTTATTTCATCCATAAACATGGAAATTACAGTGCTCATACCCATCCAATGCTCATAAT
>JAPSES010000124.1:6210467-6221736 GCA_029822895.1 Maxillicosta whitleyi | reverse complement strand
CAAGTTCTCATGTAGAGGATGAGTAGGGTCCTTGTTAATTTTCTTACTCATACTTGCTAGGCGGTCCTCATATACTTACTTTGAAACTTCTGTCTCATTAATAGAGTGGATTTTAAAAAGTGAATTGTAAGGTATATTTTTTTATATTTAGTATTATTTTTTTGATCACAGGAAACCACACAATGTTTATGCAATGTCACAAGAAAAATCCCATTAAATATTTCATTTTTAAAAAAATATTTTTTATTAACTTGTCTTGTCCAGCATCATAGCATCATTATTATTGTTTTTTTTAATATGAGCAGCATATCTAGACAGAGCAGTAGATGGATGGATGGATGGATGGTTAGAATTATGCATAAAGGAGAGTTTTCTTTTGCATATTTTCTGAAAACTTTACATTTTTAACACATTTAAACAGAAACCATGCCTCTGTACATTTTACAAGAAAAACAAATATTATATATAAATGACATCTTTGCCAGTTTGGACCATGTACATGCATATTTAAGAAGTATTTTAATTGTGCCACCTCCAGGATACATCATCATATGTTGAAGAAACAAACAGACCTCAATTAATTCTAACTTTGCCACCCAGGACACAGGAAATGTGCAATTATTTATTTACTGAATCTATTGAAAACATAGATTCCTGTAACATCATACCAGTAACTATTCTTGGAAGTCCAATTTGACTGTAGAGTTTGATTAACCTTCAGTGCATTTAGTCCAAATGTAATATAATAATAGTTTCTCCATTGAAGCAGGGCATTATTAGTCAGCAGCTTTTCATGTAATCCTACTTGGAGCTGCAAGTAGGTGGAGTTTACCAAGATTCAGATCGTGTCCGTCATTGAGAACCACAGAAAAGTGAATTGAAGCGACTTACAAAATACTTTCCAGTGAGTAATCTCTTTTGTAAGTCATTATTTTATACTGCTTGTCAAACTCCACCCACTAGGGCTGCAAAAGAGGTCAAAGCAAATGCTGCCTGACTCAGGTCGGACGCACTTGTCATACTAGAGCATACAGCACAAGTTGGATTTTATTGGTTAAAATATTAAAAGAAAAGGATGGAGGCCTGAACTGGAGAAAAATATAATACAAGTCATTTAGAATGGTATACATAGTGAAGAAAAGACTTTATACTTGGATATTTATGGAGAAAAAAAAAAGTCCACTAATGTGTGCAAATGATAGCTAATAATAACATATGCATTTATTTATTTATTTATTAGAACAATTTTGTATGGTTCTCTAAAATATGCGGTGTTTTGATAAATAAGACTTAATGCACTATAACAAATAAGAACAATATAAAACCACTTGAATCCACTTGAACTTGTAAGACATTCTATTCTAATGATTTGACGCTCGTCTCTGTTACCTATAATCAAAATAAATTGACATCCAGGAGATGGTGCTGTTACTTTTTATTAAAGACTGCTACTGCCATCTGCTGTGGAACAGTCTGACAACGTGCAGTACCAAAACAAACCAGCAGATGTCAGAGCAGGACAACGTATCACTATAGTTGACGCCCGGGACGCTGTGCAGAACTAGATTTAATTTGTGTATAATTATTATAATGAGGAAAGGAGAAAAGCAGTTTAATCAGGCAGTAAGTAGAAATATAAAGAAATAAATATAGCTGTTTTAATCTGTGCTGTTCTGCTCTTTAATTAAAACAAAATCATTTGAGATATGTGTCATGGGAACATATAACTTTATACTTTTGCTTCTTTTAAAACGTGGGAAGATAAGGAAATGTAAAAGTGCTATGTACGTATTATGACTGCTGAATATGTTTGAGATAAAACTTATCGATCGGACCTGTCTGTCTCTGTCTTCCATACAGAGGTGCAAAATAGTGTAAAAATAAAAAGTATTTTCGGCCTGCGCCATTCCATATTTTACATACCATTTTAGGCATGTTTATATTTTATAATCTCTATGTTTTAAAATAAATAGTATTCAATTCATTAAAAAAAAAAAACAAACAACAAAACTGCACCTTCAGAAAATATCCACCAATCCCCCAAGTAAACAAAAGTGTGTACACATTGACATTAGTTTTCTTTCCTGCCCTCAAATAAAAACAGAACAGAATCTGGCTGCACCAAACCAAACCAAACCAAACCAAACCAAACCACTGGTGTGGCTCACATAAGGGTGTTTCTGCAGCTCTTCATACATTTCTTTACTGTTTGTTTGTTTGTTGTATTAATTGAATCTTGCATCCTTTTAATTTGTCCACACTTGCGCGCACACACACACGCTCAAATATTAGCATTTTTCTTTGCAGTAATGAATTATCTGTTGTCATCTCTGTATTACAGGTGGGCTGCTTGTCCTTGGTGTTCATCCTAGACCTTATTTATATGCAGTTTTATATGGTGTTTATTTTACTAAACATTGTGGGATGCTTATCTTGTATTTTGTTTAAGAGAGGTGCAAAAAAAAAAAAAACACTCTACAAAATATCTTGTTGAAATGATGAAGAGAAGTGATAAAGATATGACCCACAGCCATGCCAGTTCACATTGAAAACAGCAGGAGACAGCTTTGATGATTGAAAGCTCTTTCGGCCAATGAAAAGCAGGTACGCGTTACGGCGGACCAATCAAAATGCGTGTGGTGTGAATGGTTGGTTGTATCCCAAGGTGGTTGTTCTCCTGTTGTTGAGTCACCAGGAAAAACCGTTACTCGACCGAGACCGCTTACTCTCATCGGAACTGTACTCCTCAGCCTCCCATACAATTTCATTAGGCCTCTCTATAAGTTACACGGTTAAAACTCTTTTTTAATAGAGGATTGAAATGTTACATTTTCGGTCAACGGTAGCGCTCAAGGAGTTATTTCAAAGCCAGTTAAAGCGCCCGTTGACAGGTAGAGTTGGTGTCAAAGCGGCACCTGCAACCGCCTCCTGCGTTAGCACCGCCGCCGCTTTGGATGGGAGGTCGCCGGCGTCAGGGAGGGCATTTGCCGGGTGGAGAGCCCCGCAGAACTTCAACAAAAAGCACAGCGTAAGAAGCTTCTGCTCCAAGACTGACGGTCAAAATGAAGCATCCAAGGACGCAGCGACAGACAAGTGAGTTAAGTGAATAGACAGTGGAACAAACCAGGCTTTTGATACCGATTCTTTAATTAAACTTCGTGACTTATATTACATTATCGACGCCGAAGTGAAGCTTACCAGTATATGTATTGTTGCTCTTAAAAATATTCCCGTTATTTCCGCATTGAGTGTACGTAAAAACGAAGTGTTTGTTAAATTTCTGGATTTTTCTTCGCAGTTCTGGGATGAGGATTCACGCGCGAGCATCATGCAAAGAGGCTAACCATTAACAAGCTAGCTTAATTTTTTTCTCTCCCAATTTTAATGGCGGACTAGCATAACTAATTTATTGTTAATGTGGGCTTTTCAGGACAGTGATAGAAAGAGCTGAAGGGCAGCTGGTTCGTGGGTGGTGGTGGTGGTCTCAATACCGGCTCCGTGTCAGTCGGTTTTTAGCAACCGGGGCGTGATAGCCGGAGGCCTTTTATGGCTATGATAACTCTGACGCATTACGATTCACTTTAAAACTATGATAGGATATTACTGAATATTTTTTGCTATTTTGCTTTCATTTAGATTTAGCTTCATAATAGAATAGAAAGATGTGTTTCAGTGTTAAACTGTTGTATGTCGTGATTCGTGACTGGCAGAGGTAATGGGTTGTCCAACCCATTATCTTGACTTCTAGGTTATATCACAATAAATAAACCTCAACTGTTTTCATCATAACATTCAGAAACAATGGTTTATTTCGACATCTAATGAATGATAAATCAGGTTTCTGTCTATTAGTTTTAGGAATGATTTAACCCTCCTATTACCTTCAGATTTACTAACGTATTTTATCCATGGGATCAATTTGAACCTCCAGAAAACGATTATAATTAAAACACTTTTTGTGTCTGGTACGTTATGATTGTTGACTACCTAACTGGTTGAATAGTATTGGCTATTTTGTTGTTTGGCTGTCATTTAAATTTTGCTTCAGAATAGAATGGATAGATGTGCTTCAGTGTTGGGCTTGCTGTGTATCATCATGATTCGTGACTAGCAGCAGCTGATAGGTTCATTTATAATTCAGCACATTCAAGTCAAGTCACAAAATCAGACTCCTATAGAATAAATTAACCACAACTATCCCAAGTGTACAGTCTTAGTTTTCCAGACACTCTAAAACATCAACATCCTGTGAATGCAAAGTCAGATTTTTTCTCTATAGTTTTAGGAAAGATTTAATGTGATTTATTTTTAATGCAGTCATGAAGTAAAATAGCACAACATTGAAGCACATGTAAGTGTATGAGCTGAGGATGTAAGCAAAAAACAAAAGATAAATGTTTATTGCTGTGTGTATATTATATAATGTAACTGACCTCTAGCTAGCTGTTCACCAGCATCAAAGACACAACATGAAGAGATGAGTGTTGTCTGATGTCAGTGAGTTAGGAGAATCCAGGCTCAACCAACCTGTCATGATGTCAAAGTCCTTCTGTCATGAAATGCTTTTAACTTACAATGACGTTATCGCCCGTTATCCCCTGGCTTGAGAAATCGGCTCTTGTAGACACATTTGTTTACATGTTTGTTTGTTTTCATGAGACTCTCTTTATTAGAGATGATCAAATACTCTATCGCATTGCAGTGTTGTGTGAGTTGCAGTGTAGGATACTGGACAAAAGTTCCATTACAGGATATTTTAAGGTCCCAACCAAGTCACCTAGATGAAAAATTACTCTGAAAGTAGTTTTGTGTGGGTGATGTAAGTTTGGTTCATCCTTAATGTTCACAGGCCTGACAGCATGAGATACATTGTGACATCAAACTCCTTCAGCGTACTGACAGGTTCTACAGATTCCTCATGATGGCCAGAACACCGATTGCTCTGTGTGTGCATTTGACTGCCGGCACTGTCCAGTCTGGTTTGTTAGTTATGGTAATGAGATGGAAACCTCATGTTCAGACTGCTGACAGAGACAGATTCTTCTTCAAACGTACATGAAGATTCTGAAAAATTGTGGTACATTTCATATTTATTTAGTACAATTCACTAGACCAGTAACTGTTTTAGTCTGTTTCTAGCAATACTTTAACATCTGTTGACTCCTAAGTGTTGAGTTTCAGTCCATGTTGGCTTGCATTATTTGTGAAAAATGTTACATTATGTCTGTGGAAGGACTAATGAAAAATAATTGTTATGTCCATCACCTGTGGATCTTGCTTCTAAGCACCAATGTGCAGTAAATATGATTTACACAAATGTTTTTGAATTAAGCTACAATAAAAAAATGTTTGATCTATAACAAAACTCTAAAATTAGACAGCCACAGTCCATATAATTAATGGAGAAAGATGTATGTTTGTCATATGAAAATGCAAAACACAAAGCCATCACTGCCTAAACCTCCAAAAACCAGATAAATTTAGAGTGTAACTTGTCTGTAGTTTGGTTGTAATCCACCTACATTTTATAAGAGCAGATGTAACACAGATCATGGATCAGGATTCTACCTCAAAATTATATCCCATGATCTGTTGACCAGATCACTCAACCCGCCTAACTAAAGTACTTTTCCCAGATTTAACGGTTGCAGTTGGTTTCCTATTTTTGGTGTTGGGTTTTTGTGTCAATATGGCAATAATAATTGTTCAAATTTCTGTTGAAAAATCTAGGGTTTTCTGGCAGGAAGACCCCCTAAATTTCATGTTGCAAAGCTGTTTCCAAATCTGAAAATTTGTATATGAATAGTCTTTTTTATTCTAATATAAACAATAAATGTTGCTAGTTTCCTTTCACAAATATCATAAAAATGGTTGAAAAATACAGAAGACTTTAGTTGAAAATGAATATAAACTCTTATTGGGGTCAGGCAGTTAAAATATTACTTGGTGAAACAATAATTTTTGATAATGAAAATAGTTTTATAGTTGAATAATGTTGATTTAATGTTACTTATTATCCAGATCCTTTGGCTGTGGTGGCAAACTGACACACAATATCTCCTGTTCAAAGTCAATACCTGAGGTCAATATGATGAGTAAATTTGTTCAGTATGATATCGTGGGTAAGAGGTTTGGAGTTCCAGGGGCTCAGGCTGTGTGGACGGTCTCAATTGCAGTGTGCTTATGAGGCTCCTGAGACTGTGCTCCAGTGAATAAAGGGTTAAAACTGTTTGTAATGCAGAGGAGCTTATCCGGCCTACATCGTTTTTTCCAGTTTTTTTTACACCAAAGCCTGCGTTCTGGCATGCTGCCTGGTGGTTGTCATGGCCTCCAGGAGCCGATGAGTCACTCGCACAGATTGATTTGTAGAGTGCACCTCCTGAACACGGCTGCTTTAATATCTGCCACAACCCCAAACCAATCTGACATGATGTGTGTAAGGCAACGAAGTAACGCCTTCGATCGGCTCGCAGGAATAGAACGGATGATGGATCAGACCGCCAGCATCAGTTTATGTCTGTCACTGAAATGGTATCATAATCAGAGCACTCTCCCTTTGAGGTTTCTGCAAAGACTCGGTGAAGTATCCGGTGTTGTTTGTGTTTGATGAGCTACACGTCACAACATAAATACTATTAATACTCTGTAGTTAAACTAGTTAAACTATTTTCATATTAGTTGATAATATCAATAATTACTACAATATATGTAATTTCCCTCCAGCCAATAGAATAAGATAGTAAAACTACCTAAGCTAACATCAATAATATGTATCACTCAGCAGGCTATACCATCCTCTGGCAGCTCGTCCTCTATACTTAAAGCAGTTTTAAAGGGGTCATATTTATTTAATTAGTCTTTGGTTCATTTATTTCTGTGTTTTGACGTTAATAGATCAAAAGATTGAATTAGAACCCTCCAGGTGCTGCAAAGCTATTTTTATTCATTTAGGCAAAAATCGAGTGGATTTCTACAACCTGTTTTAATTGCTGCTTAATTTGTTAAGTTTTCTAACTAGTCTAACTAACTAGGTCAAGACTTCGGACGAACATTTACACCATAATTGTGTATCAGCAGCAGCGGTTGTAGTCCGTACTGAAAGTATGTCCAAACTTTGAGCCAATTACCTAAAATGTTCAGCTGTTGGTTGGACAGAGCAGCACAGCCAACCACCTGGTGGGGCGGGGCATGAAGTAGCTCATTTGCATTTAAAGGGCCAGCACCCCCCCCCCCCCCCCACACACACACACACACACACACACACACGAGAACAGCTGTGGTGGATTAATGAGACAAAGCTCCAGATGTGCCACATGTTCCAGGGCTCGTGACTAAGCAAAATTGCTGTGTGGTTATTGTGTCCTTATATTACAACCTCTGATATTACCTCACAGTCCGACATGATACAGAGTCAAACAGGACCCAGAATAAGTATATTGCTGTGCATTATGTTCATCTTAATAATTAATATGAGAAATCGGTGCAGGTTTTTGGTTTTATCTTCTTCGTGGTCAGAAAACCATCTAGAGCTATAACAGTCAAAACAAAAGGGTCACATTTGTTCAATGGAGTAAATATGAAGCAAAACAAGGTATTTTATGTTACTATAAGAAATGTCAGATGTGTATTTTTTCAATTTATTGGCTAATTTGGGGTCCTTGAGAACCAGATCATCATTGTTGATTTTAAATTATCTGTAAAGATGGCATCATATAAAAAATGCTGTACAATATAAAAGACACAAGTAATGGAAAACAACAAAAGGAGACCAGAAAAACAAAATGGGGAAAAAAAACAACATGGAAACTGTAAAAGAAACAACAAAGCAAAGTCAATATAAAATACAAAACAAGACTGACATAAAATATGCAACCAGAATAAATAATGTCAAATGAAATGATGTAAAATCAAACAAGACATATGAAGACAAGAACTCCTGGGCTATAGATTTAGTTCAGATTTATTTAATTTTCTTTGTTTTGTCTTAATCGAAAATGATGAGTTTGCGTCAGTGAATTTAACTTTGATTAAATCAAAAATAGTGTTTTTACCTGAGAATAAATACGAATAAACTCTAAAAAAAAAAATACAGAAAAATGTGTATCACAATAACCGTAACTATCTGAATATAAAATAATGATGTATAATGTTTTATCATACAGCCCTAACGGAAACCTAGAGCAGTAAGACCATCACTAACCTGTCTGTTTCCTCTGTACTCAATAGATAGACAGACAGACAGATACTTTATTTATCCCACCCTGGGGAAATGTTTTTACAGTTACAGCAGCAGTGCTATAGTAAAGTGCAGAAATTCTATATAAATAACAGGCAGTGAGAAAAAAAAGACATATTTACATTATTTACATGACTACTTACTACACTATTCAAGTAGTAGCAGCTGTTTAAATGTGGTGTTGCTCTGAACATGTAATGAACCAATCACAGCTGTTTTGACCAGTCACAGCAGAGTGGACTGTCGGTCCTGGTGCCCCAGAGGGTAACAGGGAATCAGAATTCTTTGTGAAGAATTTGTGAATTCTTCAGTCGATACAAACTTGATGGTTTTCAAAGCACCAGAAGGAAGAAGGTACTGAATCATTCCCAGAAATGTTGATACTCTGCTTTTTGTCATCAGTATTATACATGTGCTCATGGTTGTAATTGTGTGCTGATGTGTTGTTAATGTTGGAAATGTCATTGTCACCGTTACTAATTCAGTATTATTCCCTCTCTACTCTCTCCCTGTTGTTGATCTGCTTGCTTTGCATTTGTAAGTATGTTTCTATTTTTTTTTTCTTTTTAGTTTTAGTGTTTTGAGTATTCTTCCAGTAGAAGTAGAGGTTTTCTGCAGAAAGCCATCAGCTGCTTTTTAACCTCCCTTTTCCTTAAAATGACCTCACTTCCTCCTAGCGGCTGCGCTTTACTCCCTCCCCGTTCCTCTCACATTGTGCTCTCCTTCATCCTGTCCTTCCCCACATCCACTCTCTGATGTGTATCCGTTCTTCACCAGCGGGCATCATGCTTCATTATTGTGGTCAGAGGTGGACCACTTCAACAGACAAGAAGCAGGCCTTCAGAACATCAAGCTTCTCCTGGTCGCACAAACCTTTTAATAATATTGCCTTCATATGCCGGAAACTCTGAAATTCTGATTTGATTCAATTCGATATCGGACATTGTCAAAATCCAAGTGTTTTGGTGACAAATTGTACGGGGGGGTTCTTGACAAACTAGAAGCTTTAGTTTCCTACAGAGAAAGTTCAAAATGTCCCAGTTAAACTCAAAGTGGCTGTGACTGAGCGCAATCATGCATTGTGGGGGAGGAGGAGGGAGGGGGGGTCCTTATTCTAGGCTGTTAAATGAGTATTGAAAATTAAAAAGACATATATCACCATATATGTATTCACATTCATTCTAAAATGTATTTTGGTCTGTCCCACTCTGCCAAACATGTTGAATGTCTTATTTTCTCTGGCCAGACCTTATAATGTAGAGAAAACCCTGTTAATGCACAAATGCACTGTGGACACAACAGGACATATTCACTCTTATGTCTCTGAAAATCTGTTTGGCACCTGCCAGCTGAAGATTTCCTTTCAGATATCCTCTTCTGAAATGCAGTCCTCAATCATGCATTGCAGGATAGTGCGAACCTGGGCACCTAGAGCTTTGCGTAAATCCAATTTGTGTGGGTATGAATCATAGCAGAAGGCCTGCCCACTCTCGCTTCCTGACACACTACTAACTTTGCTCCTAGAGACAATGTGATGTAAATATGCTGCTCAGAATATCAGCCAGGCCATTGTACCAACGTACCGAATTCCTCCTCTCATTCTCAAGCGCTCACAAGAACTTTATGTCATCATTTCCACAAGAGAACAAAAGGATTTTTCAGAAGCAGACTGTACTGGCATTTAGTGAAGAGCTGGTTGGCATTTCATATCCTGCATATTAATGATTGAACAACATGACAGTAACACGTCCCAACTGAAATTCCACTCCTCAGAATCTCTGTGTTTATTTGACCCATTAAGTTCAGATGCAGCATGCACATGTTTCTAAATTCAAGATGGTGCATGTTTTGTTTTTTGTTTTTTTTTACTGTTAAACCCAAGGTGCAACATTGACATGATTTTTTTTTTTACCTTCAAGTGTGAGTTCAATGTAAACATAACCTTACTTAAAAGCGAAGTGTAATGTTTTTACGTTTTTCATGTTGCTACTGCTACTGTAAGTTTTAGGAGGTTGTTTCTAATAGTGTTAAATTACTTTTTTTTTTTTTTTTAACCCTGACTGTAATCTCAGACAGTGGAGCAGTTTAATTTTTTTTTATTTCGTAATGTGTATTGCTCCTATTTGAATTAGCTGCTGCAGTGTTCGTTCATTTCTCAAAAAAGAAGAAGAAAAGCAGTGGGAAATTATCCAGAAGATGTTAAGAAAATAAATCATTTCATTTCTTCAAAGATTTCACGCTTTATTTCCCTGCGTAAAAACAGTGCATTAAATTGTTCAGCACATTCCTGGCTGGTATTCTAGCAGATTAGTCAATGGCTTGTTTACAGCAGCCTGATGTCAGCATATGAATCTATGGAAAAGAGCGCTAGAACCAAACTGAACACCCAGAAAACCTTCAGTGTCTTTGGCTCAGTGTAGAACGGCTTCATTTTCCATAGGTGAACATACTGACAGAGGGGAAAGCTTTCCGTGCAGTATTACTGTTTACTTACTATTACTCACTGTTTCTCCTTGCAGTTCAAAGCTTTTTTCCCCTCCTCCCTGAGTTGCAGGACTCCCATGTTTCCATCAGTAATTTTCCATGTTTCTTTTTTTTCCGTTTCTTCTCACTCTGCTGTGTGTATGCTTTTATTTTTCTGTGCTGCAGGAGAAGAAAAGCAGGCATCTTGCCCAGTCTGGAAGACCTGCTCTTCTATACTATTGCAGAGGGACAGGAGAAGATCCCTGCCCACAAATTCACCACAGTGAGTCTGGAAACTAAGGAACATTCAACTACATGAGAAATATCCTTTTGGACGAGATGAATTTGAATGATTTACTACATCTGTCTTTGCTGGAAGAATGAAGGAACAATGACTGACCACCAACACTGTTTTATAAGATGCATACTCTATATCAGAGGGGGTCAAACTCATGTTGGTTCAGGGGCCACATACAGCCCAATATGACTTGAAGTGGGCCGAATCATTAAAATAATAACATAATAATAATAATAATTATTATTATTATTATATATATGTATATATATGTA
>JAPSES010000124.1:6194847-6207380 GCA_029822895.1 Maxillicosta whitleyi | reverse complement strand
TGTTGGATTTTATCAAATACATTTACCCAAAAATGAGGCTTATACTCCAGTGCGACTTATATATGTCTTTTCCTTCTCTATTATGCATTTTATGGCTGATGAGGCTTATACTCCAGTGCGACTTATAATCTGGAAAATACAGAAATAATAATAATAATAATAATGCTTTTCAAGTCACCCAAAGCACTTTCCATTATTCACTTGCCTTACATTCCCCCTCTGGTAGTGGTACACTACATTTAATCATAATGACAAGTGTTTTTATTGTTTTTTGTTTTTAATTGTACGCCGTCGTACCATAAAATGAACTGAAACAGAACATTAAATTGTTAAGTGCACAGATGACTGAATGTGTCGGTACTTACACTTCTGAAACAGATATGAGTTCTGTCTTCATGTAGCCCCTCATCTCTGTGTTCTCCACGTCCATGGGCTCCGGAGCTGAAAAACAATCACACGCAGACGTTACCGTGACAACTACAGTCTTCAATTGGGTGTTAACTAGGGTTTGTAAAACCCGCAGAGCTCCAGCGTCATTTCCAATTTCAATATACGTCCTTAAATTCACTCTTTTAAAAAGGTTTAGATCTAAAAATTCACTTCAATCTCAGTTTGAAGGACACTGATAATTCAGCCCAAATGCAGAACATTTTAAGTCAGATTAGTGAAAATGTTCTAATCTCATCACTCGTTTGCTGAAGTTTAGTTTTGAAATAGGTTTAACAAAAAGTACAGGAATATACGGATAAAATAAGTACAGAAAAATGTGTAATTGTTTACTTTTTTTGTTAATTTTCTTGATTTTTAAAATTTTTTTTGTTAATTTTCTAGTCTAATTTTCTTATTGTCTTGAATATTTCGGTTTCAGTTTTCCTTGGTCATTTGGTTAATGTTTTGTTAATTTCCCAAATGTCTGTTCAGATCACTGATCACTGAATTTGTTTTCTTGAATATTTTGTTATTGGAGATTTTTTTTTTTTGGTTCATTTTCATTATTACTTTGTTCGTTTAAAAAAAAAAAAGGTTTATTTATCTTCACAAAAGTAGTGGGATATCATAATAAAACAATAAAATCATAAGTACCGAAAAATGTGTAATTATTTACTTTTTTGGATTAATTTTCTTGATTTTTTAAAATATTTTGTTTCTTTTTTAGTCTACTTTTCTTATTCTCTTGAATATTTTGTTATTGGACATATTATTTTTTGGTTCATTTAATTTGGTTCATAAAGTGTGAGTTGTTTTGTTCCTTAGTATTTCATGAATTGTTTGATGAGAGCTAAGAACTTACATAATCTGATCCTTGTCATCATTTACCTACTCATCTTATCATAACCCTGCTGAGGAGAAATCTCATATCTGACCGTATGCCAAAGCAGAAGTTAAACCAATCGACCTCAAACAGTGATCCGAACTAATCCATTCATGATTTTTAAAACAATTCTATCTCCGGCTTTGGAAAAAAAAAAAAAGCATTCTGAAAAAACCTGAATATGTGATCTATAAGCCATATAGTCTATATCCATATAAGGAGTTGCATGCCATCTCCACGGTAACACGAGTGGTCAGGGTTAACGTTGTGGTCAGTGTGGGACTCACTCTCAGAGGGTTTGGGGTAGTACTTCCCAAAGGCCTTGTCTTTGGGGATGTTGGGGTAGAGGAAGCGCAGCGGGTTTTCTGGGATGTTCTCTGCCGCCATCACCTTGTACGTGCGGATGATGTCGGGCAGCGAGACGGCAGACAGCTCCTTCTTCGTGTACGGCTCCACAGAGTGAAACACCGGCTTACCTGACAAACAAAAGCGAGCTCAGTTTGTCTCCAGGGTTTGTCCCCAAAACACATACGGACAGTTTAGCCTCTCTTACATCCCGTTGTGCGTGTTTAGAGATCGTGCGGACTCAGAGTTCCTGTCAGGTGTGGAGTTGTCGCAAGGGGAAAATTAAATCAGAGGGGAAGTTTAATGAGTGGGCGTGTCTTGCTCAAAAAGTGAGGAGCGCAAGTGGTCTGTACGCCTTTTTGGAAGTAGGAAGAAGTAAGGAGCACGTAAGATCTGTACTTGTGTCGCACACAATGAGTAGGAGAATTGGACGTGAATTACAAGTGACGAAGTACGAAAAACGTAAGGAGCACGGAGGTGTTAAGCGAGACAATCGTGCGTCAAATTGGAAGAATGCAGGGAAAACCCCACTAATATCAGAGGGTGCACTGAGTCTGTTCATCATTCACTGTTTCCATCCAATATGGCACTACCCAGAAGGAGGCGCCGTCATCTTTTACAGCTGTTGTTGACAGAGGAAGCGGAAGATCGTGATGCAGCGCTGGGAGGAGTTGGTCGGGATCGCCTACTTCTGATGCACTCTTTATCGTGCTGATCATGTTTGTTAACACGTACATTGAAAGCAAGTGGTGGTAAGTACGCCTTTGTGGGAAAATACCCCGGAATCGTTGCATGTTTTGCCTGTGTTACACGCGGAACTATCAAACTTACTCAGTACTTTTGTCTTGCGAACTCCGTGCATGCCCCAGGTGTGCTAATTGTCACAGCCAGGTTGTAGCGAAAAACTGGCCGACCAGTTTTCAGGCTGCGTGCTATGCATCGTGTTTGCGACCACCAAAAAAAAGTACTTTCCACTTGCGTGCATCTCACTACTTGGTCTATTTTTAGCACGCAAACCACTCGTAGTACCACGCACAACCGGACGTAAGAGAGCCTTTAAGCTTAGTTGATGATTTCCGATGTTATAGATTACTGCCCCCTCCCCCACACATAAAAACAAAACAAAAACTAAACACTCACTGTACATGTCGTGTTCAATCCAGGTGAAGGTGATGGCGCCTTCTTTGCTGCTCTCACTGAAGCGGAGCAGGAAGGTCCCAGGACACTTGTCGCTGAGCAGAGCCCTCTCCCTGTCTTTACTGATGAAGCCCATGATGGAACTGCACACACAACAAACAGCAGCTGCTTTAAAACCCTCTGCTGTCCACCGTCGACACACAGCAGTGGGAAAAAGTTCACCGACAACCATAGAATCTGACCTGAACATCCTCAGTGTTTTTCAAATGGATCGTATTTGGACACAAACTTAGAAAAACACATGATGACCTGCCGTAACATTTAGGCTTCCAGTATCCAGGTGAGCATATTACACACGCTTTGCACTTGATGTCTTGTTGTAATCCCAGGTTCGTCAAGTCAAAGTCCTGCTTCGTCTTGGTTCCATCCTGTTCATTTAACGCAGGAGATTCCCCTGATTCTCACACCGACCTTTTGAGGAGTTGTGCTCATCAAAATATAGAACATATAAAGATATTTTTTCAGCAATAATCTCTTAAATAATTTCAGCCCTGATCCAACTTATCAAACATCCAATACTTTTTAAGAATTTTAACCCTTAAACTCTTATTAAAATCCATATGTATTTCATGGTGTTTATTCCACTGGTCATTATCGCCCTTCATTCGTCAGTGGGGCTATGGCACGTGCTTCAAAAATGACAGTTTTTGATCTTCTAGGTTATTAAAAATGGCTGTCTATAGTTATTTCAAGGTGTTTTCAGCATTTATTCCTACGGTCATCAGTTCGATTGATGGTGGTGCCTTTCAAGTCACCCAAGGTCACCTTACAGACAATAAAAGCAAAACAGAACGGCATCAAACGTAGTTAAAAACAAAACATCAATGTAAAAACAACAGCACAGTGTTCGGTCAAAGTGAGTATGCCCGTTTGAATAGATGGGTTTTGAATGTTGTGACGGAGTCTGACTGTCTTATGTGTGGGGGGAGGGAGTTCTAAAGTCTGGGTGCTGAGCAGCTGAAGGCTGGGGCACCTTAGGGATGGTGAGCAGACCAGTAGTAGATGAGTGGAGGGTGTGGAAAGGAGGTGGGGCTAGATGATGGGGGCGGGGCTCAGTTGACCAGAGGGAGCGGATGTTTGTGTTGTGTGGAGCGTCCTGAAGGTTCTGTCCAGAGCCTCTGTGGACGTGTCTCAGTCGTGTGAAAATATAGTGGTGGGGTCCTGGAGAAAATACGGAGATGTAGCAGAGTAACGGAGCGGCCAAATTGCATTTGTGAGGGTCAAACGCAGCACAATCCAGAGGAAGTGATTGAAAACCTTCATGGCGTGGGATGGTTAGTGATGAAGTCCAGGTGAAGAAGCCACAGAACCAGCGTGGTGCTGGCAGACCAATAGAGCTTGTTTGTTGTAGCTTTGCTGGAGAAAGGGATACCAGATGAGCGACACCAGAAACCAGCAGCAGGCTAGCCAGCCGGCAGGCGGACACCTACTGGGTATCACTGTCAGGGATGTAGCATCCTTTGTGTTGACAGCAATCCGTGGGCGCAGGTAAGCGTCCAGGAGAGCTGGAAGGCGGCACCAGAGCAGGCTATCCAGCCAGAGTGTGGAAAGGAGTAAGTGTGAACAGGTGTGAACCAGTGAAGCTAGCCCAGAGGCTAACCAGCAGCGAGATGTTTAACTGGTGTTTCACTGTCGCAGAGCGTTGGTTCCAACAAGCTCAATCTAACAGATGCCTTTAAAGTCCAGAGTCTGAACATGCCACTGTATTAATCAATCGACATTAAGCAACGACACCGTAATTAGAATAAAAAAACCCAGCAAAAACACCAGAGGAGGTGCGGCAGCAGCGGTCCCTCACACCAGGAGTTGAGTTTCATTTCAAAAACTGTAAAACTTTTTCTGCAAATTTCTTAAAAACTTCAGCTAAAAAAAAAAAAAAACTACACAACATTCAGTCGTTATAAGGATTTCACCTCTCAACTCTAACATTTAACACAAAACGATGCAGATGAAAAGGAAAAATTGACTCAAATGGATGAAAATGGACATAACTAACTCGCTGTCGGTTTCATCATGTCATGTGATTATCTGCTGAAAAAGCCACTTCTGACCTCGATGGAACTGAGCATGTGCAGAAGGGAGAACACGATTGGACAATGGAACAACAGCTCAATAACTTCAGAGTAATATTTCATGTAACAGTTCACAAATGCGTGGGGTAAATAAACCCTTTTTTCCATTACTGTATAATCTCTGAAGATCTGAAAGGGCGGTCACCGTGGCAACACTCACCCGTCGTTCCACAGGGAGAGTAGGTGTCTTTTAATCAGATCCAGGATTCCCTCGATCCACAGCCAGAAGGGAAAAACTTTCTCATTAGCACTCTGCTGCTGAAAAACACAAATAAAGGGGTTCAGTGTCGTATGAAAACATTACAGCCTTGGGTGAATTTTGCTTCACAATGACAAAAAAAAGCCGACATCGAAAGTTCAAAACACGACGCCGCTATAAACACTCGGCCACCACAAGAAAATGATCGCTATGGTAACGCCTCCTGCTTAGCCCTTTGGAGTCTGAGTGAATATTTTTGATTTAGCCTTTAGATTTCTCCTTAGAAAACTGTTTATTTGGTTTCATTTCATTCAGTAAAGTAAAAAAACTTAATAGTTATTGTTTTCATTTCACATGATGTTTTCACACAAAGTAACTGGACAAACATCAGAACAAAATGGACTGGAGACGTGCACAGTGGGATTGGTGCTTACTTTGCAGAACTTGGTCCATGGGATCTGTCCTTCTGGATTCCTCTGGGCTTTGCTTCCTGTGGACACAGATTTAAGTTGCAGATGAAAAAACAAACAAACAGGTGTTTCAATCTGGTAAAGCTCCATACTGTCTTACACTTACAGTTATTCTAGATCATTCATTTATCAGACAGCGGTAGATGTTTGTTTACCTGCTTTACTTGTTTCACATACTTCCTGTAGCCTTCGTCAGAGGCGTCACCATGATGTGACTATGACGTGTCTCATATTCTGCTCAGGTGGGTGTGGTCAGACAGCAGGGAGGGTTAAGTAGTTCCTTTAAAATGTCCTTTAAAGTGTAAAAGTCCAAGTACTCACACAATGTGTCATTATGATACAGAATGTAGACATACTTATTTATGCCTCTGCCAATGTCACTGCTCAGTGTCACAACTACATTATGTGGATTGAACAGATTGGTGTCAATATTGTGTGTGTGATTTTTATGGAAGATTTAGATGAAAAGTAAAAAAAAAAAATTAAAAAAAAAAGCAGGTAAACAAACATCTGCCGCTGTCTGATAAATGAAAGATCTAGAATAATTTTGGTGTTTACTTTGGTTCATCAAAGCTTTTCACCTTTTCCTACAGGTGAAAACATCTGTGGTGTTTGTTTTTTAGAAATGGTGGGAATGAGTGACTGTTTTATTGTTACATTTGTCGACTTCATTATTAGATTTCTGGCGTTCCTGACCAAGCAGTTTGTCAGCCAGCATGTTGAGCTGCTCCTGGTTCAGGCCGCGCTTGGTGATGGAGGAGAACTGCCAGCTGAGGACGTCAGACAGCTGAGACCACTTGGCTTGGGGCGGAGACAGGAAGAACTTCAGGTTCTGCGGCAACGACACAATAGCACCGAGGTTAACGTCGACAACAGTAAGACACCGACACATGTGCGTGAGTACGATGGAGCTGGGAGGGACAGCGTCACCCTACAAATGTTAAAACACTGAGCCTGTTTAGTACGTGACCGTAACAATCTGAAAACTATTCTGGTTTAGACACTTCAGTCCATTATTGGATTTCTTTCAGAGTATGTTCATGTATAGTAACGTTTGTTTGTTCTAACCTCCTGTTATTGAAACTGATCACTTTTACTCAAGTGATCATGTAAACAGTAAATGCAGGTATATACAGGATACGACGTACCCAACTTGCGTTATTTCATCTTTACGGTGCTGAAATTTCATCCGTCATTACTGTACATATGTACTGTATACTGTACGTACACACTGTTCTAGCTAGTGCAAAGTGGCATAGTGGCCCGCAATGCTAAAATTTTCTCCTGATACACTTATTTTCAGTCCAGTGTAGCACCATTTGGACTGTAATTGTTTGCCCAGATCAAATGTGAAAAATGTTGTTTCACATGCGCGCAGGCTGGACAAACATTCCCCTTCTGGTACCATTAAAATGGACAATTTTTTGCTCAAATTTTTAAAAGCTCCGATGCTAGTCTTGTTGTTTCAGGAAGTTTGTTCCACCACTGAGGGACTATTACTGAGAATAGTTTGGCCTGGGATCGCTTAGAGCGAGATTGGGTTTAAAATGCTGTAACTGTGAAATTTCCCCAGGGTGGGATAAATAAAGTATTCTATTCTATTCTATAAAACACAGGATAAGATTTACTAAAATGTACAACTTTTATACACACATTTCAACACACATGGAAGAACATTCACAGTCATAAAACCCACACTGGTCCCCAGTGGGTCCTCAGTGGGAATAGGGTGTGTGGATGTGCTCACCTTGGGTTCAGTGGTCAACATGTTGTACCAGAGGATGGAGGCCCAGCCGCTGGGCAGCTGACACACATTAGAGATGACCACAACAGGCAGAGACAAGGCCTACAACAACACACAAACAACCATCCAGCTCATATGCAAATGCACAGAATAATTAAAAAATAAATTAATAATAATAATAATAATAATAATAATAATTTGGACTTATATAGCGCCTTTCATGGAATCCAAGGTCGCTTAAGGTCACAAAAGGGTGAATAAATGTGTTGTTTGAGGATGTTTTATACAAAGTTAAGTTAAGCTGCATTTGCAGAAGGCTGTCTTTGGGTAATTTGGGATAAAGTTCATACTTAAGCAACGATGAACCTGTTTACAACCCGTTTTTGTCCGTTTTGGTGCGTGACATTTATGGCAGACAGCCCAGGTGCAAACCTTCACTCGCACTGACTGTCGGAGTCTCACCTCCAGCTTGATGTCCAGTCCGGACTGATTGACCTGCAGCTCAGACTCAAAGCTGAGGGAGTGAAGCTCCTCGGTGACGATCAGAGGACCCTGAAAACACAGATGAACAATCAGCCTGACGAGGTGGAACGTTCCTGATTGTGAAGAAACGAGTGCATGTGTTCCACACCATAAAGTTTACACCAAGGGTGTCAAAGATACGGCCTGGGGGCCAAAACCGGCCACCATAGGGTCCGATCCGGCCCACAGGATAAATTGGTGAAATAGAAAAATTACACTGAAGATATTAACAATAAAAAATGTTAAAATAATTTTAGGTCAGACTGATAAAACACTATCATAATAGACTATAAATGATGGAAAATGCATTTTTTTCTCTTTGTTTTAGTGTAAAGAAAAAAACAACTCCACTTAATTTAGTATCCACATTACAACAACACAATTATTTTGCCTATAATTGTGAATAAATTTGGACTGTAAGGGGTTTAGTGCAGCCATATGCATAAATCAATTAAAAATAAATGCTTATTGAAATAGAGAACATGGTCTTCATTTCATCAACTGACTACAAAATGAGGTGATAAATCATACTTGTGTTTTCAGAGCTGCTCCGTTTTGGGCTGAACCAACCAGAGGTCCACTAGAACCAACATGTCATTCACACTAAATGAGCAGAATTAAACCCTCAGCTGGGCAATAAGAAATAACCTGGATTTTCACTTCACACTCATGCACTTACTGAAGATATTTCAAACAGTGTGCTTTGGCTCCCCCTAGTGTCCAAAAATAGGCATAACTACCACCGTCAAATGCAGGTTCTTGAAGGTTTGTCAGCAAACATATTCCTACAATTGTGACAATTATACCTAAAATCACTGTACAATTTTAAAAAATACAGGTCATTTTGGTTTTTTTTGTTTTGTTTTTTTTAAATAAAACTGTAAATAACTTTTGGCATAAAGGGGTTAAACAAGTAATGTATTGTAGGAGTTCTAATGATACACGTAAATAAAATAGAATAGAATACAACAAAAGAATAGTATAGAAAAGAATAGTATAGAACAATAGAATAGAATAGTATAGTATAGAACTATAGAATACAACAGTATAGAATAATAGAATAGAATAGAATAGAATGCCTTTATTGTCATTATACACATGTCCAACTGGTGCGTAGTGCAAACAGTTTAAGAAAAATTATGAAGAAAATGAAGTAATGGTGAAAAGTAGTGACTGTAAGATAACTGTACAATTATTGTTCATCATAGAACCATTAGAACCTTAAAATATGTGTAAAGTCTGATGTTTGTCCAGTGGTATGCATGTGAGTGACCTCATTTACAGACTGGTCTCACCTCGTTGGTTCTGTTCCCCGTCACTTTCTGCTCCTTTAGTTGCTAAATGAAGAACAATAATGACACATTACAAACGTCTCGTCACATCTTTTACAGAAAACACATTTGTCATCCGCTAATTTAATTTGAAATCACACTTGCGACATTTAAGTCTCTCGTTTTTATTGTTTTGTTTGTTTGTTTGTTTTTCAATCTACCATAAATACCATCTATTGAATACGAGGAACCCAAAAATACATGTTTTACCTCTTAATATTAACCATATTAACAGGAAAAAAAAGCCTCACCAAATGTCTGAACTCTGCTGCCAAGCTGCCGTTGGACTCCTCCATGTTCATAACTTTGGTGTTTGTTCCCAAAATGTTGAACTTGCGAAACCTGAAAATAAAAACAGCTGATTAGTTACCGCTACAATCTATTTTACTGACTTCTCTTTAAATACAGGTAGTCCTCGGGTTATGACGTACTCGACTTACATTAACGATGCCGGAGTCTCGTCCGCTATTACTGTACAAACGTACTGTATACTGTACGTACAGTGTCTTATTCTTTACTTTATTTTATTAATATGAAGTATAATCCATGTATTTGGTATTCTGCCCCTGAAATGTCTTAAAAGAAGTATGTGCAATTTTAATAATATTCCAGCTGTTACTAAATATTTTGTGTATCTGTGGATCCAATGTGATCTATAAGTTATAATGTACATGTGGAAATGATAAATTAAAGCATAGTAGTGATTATAGTATAGTTTACTTTTTTCACTATAAAATATAAAGAGAAGTTTAGAGTTGACATTATTCATATATTATTTTGTCATTATTTTACTGTTTGGGCCCCCGGGAACTAGTTCGTAACCCGAGGACTACCTGTATATTCAATGCGATTCTGAGTTATTTTGAAGAAAGTTCACTGAATATGTTGTAATTTGACAGAACACTGGTGTTAATACCAACCCTTTCTTCTCTGTAACGTCCCTAAGAGGAAAAAATAAAGGAAAGTTGTTATTATTGAACATATACGTTTGAGGTAGAACACAACTTGGGAGGACAGATGAGCTTACTTGTCAAACACCACCTTGACTTTGAGTTGGTAGTTGAACTCCTGCAGTTTCACCAGAAACCTGAACAGAAAGGAGACAAAGGAAACTCAAGTCCTGAAAAAGAAAACTGTGTAAAAGGACTGCAGGGTCTCATATTCTGATGTTGAAGGAAAACGTGAATGTGAGCATCTCAATCAACTCCTCTTTGTGTGAATATTAGTGCCGTGAAGATTAACCCTTTAAAACAAAACAAAACAAAAAAAAAACGTTTTCTGTCTTATGGGTGTTTTGTTTTTTTTTCTTACCTGAGTTTCACAGTGAACTGGACGCCTGTTTTCAGCACCAGGGGTCTCTGTGGGTGAGTGGGCATACAAGGCTGCCTCTCCACAACCAGAGAGCTACACAAACAAACAAACACGTACACACACACCATTATTCAGACTGTTTTCTATCAGTATACATTTTGATTTGACAGATAATAACCATGTCTAATAATCAATACTTAAAGAGTCTTAAATTAAAGGGGTCCGCTCTGACCTGTGGGATGAATTTGTGAAATACAAAATATAAACTGAATATATTAACAGTCAAGGATGTTCAGAACATTTTAGTTCAGGTTCCACATACACGCCAATACAATATAAAGTTAAATAATATCATAATAAGCTTTAAATAATGACAACTACACATTTTCCCATTTGTTTTAGTCTTAAAAAAAAGCTTTACAAGCTCTTATTTTTATTTAAAAATGTGAGTATCTTGATAATAATATTAACAAAATGGTTTTTTAAAAAAAAGTGCAATTTGACCAATATTATGTCTGTTATGACATGTTTTGTGTGTTTGTAGCTTGTAAATGTGTAAATGATAAACTGAGGCAGAACATTGTTGAAATTTCACTCATGATTGTTCACATTTTTGTAGATGTAAACATTTTCCTTAATGTAATTTACATTTTTTCACACTAAAACATGGGGAAAAGTTTGGAGTTGACATTATTCATTCTGTTAGAGTTCTACTGGTCTGATCCCACTGGGCTGAATGTGGAACCTGACATCCCTGGTCTTTTAAAGTGGATTACTTGGACAGGAGGTTCTTGAGGAGGTCGAGGGCTCGGCTCTCTAGGAAGGCTTTCTTCTGTGTGACGGGGTCGTTCTCATACGTGTACTTCTGCTCCAGTTCCTGCAGCTTCTTCAGGTGCTGACGAACCTGTTGTAGAGTCTCTGCTGCAGCGGTGAACCTAAGAAGCACAAACAGGAACAGGAGTAAGTCTGTCAAATTTAAGACTTTTTAAGACCTTTTTAAGACCATTATGATTTCAATTAAAATTCAAATATCTTTCTTTTTTTTTTTAATTTATTCATTTTATTTACATTTCTTCGTGTAGTAAACATGTTGATGCAATTTCACTAAAACAAATTATCATTTTCCAAAAAAAAAAAACTGAAACGTCTTAAGAGAAATAAGTGCAATTTTAATAATATTCTGTCTATTATTAAATGTTTTGTGTGTTTGTAGATCCACTTGAGGGATCCATTTGAGGGAGAACAAGACAAGAGAGAGAGGAGGTGAAGGACAGAACAAAGAACGGTCTATTCGTCTGTATTTCTACAGACTTTGTGGCATGCAGAGACCTTTAAAGACGCCGTTAAGTTGATGAAGTTGAGCTAAAAGGGCGAGGACAGAACTGTGTGAGGTCTCACCAGGTCTGCAGCTGGTCCACGCAGGCGTTGGGCGGACCTCCGATGCAGGCGATCTGCTGGCGCTGCTTCCACTCGGGAAGCTCCTCTGAGATCAGGTCTGACATTAAGGCCTGTGTGACGTTCAGGACCTCCACCAGCTGGACCACAGCGTCCTGACGGAACCGGAACCACACACGTCAACATTCACACGCTGCTGCTCTTCTTACCTCAACGGATGTACTTTCATACTTGCGTGCCTACTGTTTGTGTGCGGCAGAAGTTACATTTTTACATCACAAGGAGTGTTTTTGGAAGAGGGGCTTCAGTGCTCACCTGTCGTTTCGCTTTCAGTTCGAAGCAGACCCTCCCGACGTTCAGCTTCTCTTTCTCCAACTCCTTGGGTGTCATGCCGTTCGTTTCATTCTCTAACAGGAAAACAAAAAGAAAAACATCAGGGTCAAAAACAAGGCTCAGATTACAGGGTGTGTGCAGGGTTCAGTCAGTCCAATTTAAGACTTTTTAAGACCATTATGATGTAAATCTATGAAAAATAACTTTCTCGTGGCGCCGGTTTCATTGAAAGTCCTTCCTTCAGTCTGTTTCCTGTACTGATGCATTATGGACCTTGTAGTTCTGGAACACCATGTTACCAC
>JAPSES010000124.1:6176731-6187962 GCA_029822895.1 Maxillicosta whitleyi | reverse complement strand
GACTGGACCCTTTGGTGGGCTGGATTTGGCCCCCGGGCCTCATGTTTGACCCCCCTGTTCTATGTGATCAGTGAACTAAATATAGTAAAATACCTGAAAGATGCAAAATATAGAAGACAATATTATAAGTCGTGAAAATAATAGTTTTTAGGGGTTAAAGCTGTCTGATAAGTTACATGGTGGAATACACACGGAACAGTGAGAGTAGAACATAAAGATAAAACAAACACATAATATCAGTACATATTGATTTATACTCGCATAAAGAAAGGATAAAACTGCTTGATGACATTAGAGGGAAAGGGCATTTGTCTAAAAGGACATTTTGCAGAAATGTGACTGCAAAAAAAAAAAAAGAAGTTAACTCAAGGTCACTGCAGAATCACAAACGTGAGACTGTGCTGCTCCGAGACGCTCTGTTCTAACAGACGGACAAAGTCTTTTAGGTCACAAACCCCCTGGAAAGCACAACAACAGGCAGGACATCTGCACTCAGCTTCAAATCCTCCCTCTGAGATCACACTTTCTGCTCTCACATTGTCATTTTGGCATTTTGACCGAGCGTAAATAGCTCAAGGGGATGGGAAAAAAAAAAAACCCTAAAGGCTGTATGTTTCCTCAATTAGACAATTAGAGCCGACGCTTTTACAGACATCTAATATAATATAATATACACACATACAGTATAATATAATATACATACAATTTATGCACATATGTATTTTTCAAATGTAATGTGCAAAAAAAAACAAATGTCAAAAACAAAACGTACTCTTTCAAACATCTACAAACTGTCCTTTAAAAACATAAACAAAAATACATTTATTAAGAAAAAAGTGCCATTTTTGTTACAGTTTATTCCATTATTTGTCCTCAGTTCCTCATTTTCACATGTTCATTATAACGTACAAATACACTAAATATTTAATAACAGGTAGAATATTGGTACAATTACATTTAATTTCTGGTTGTTCACATTTGTTCACATTTTTTCTAAAAGGTTAATCTGTTGTTTTTTTTTTTTTTTTACACTAAAACAAAGAGGGAAAAAAAGTGGTTTTCATTATTTATAGTTTATTATGATAGTGCTTTATTAGTCTGACCTAAAATTATTTGAACATTTTTGATTGTTAATATCTTCAGTGTAGTTTTTGTATTTCACTCATTCATCCCAGGGGCCGGATTGGACCCTTTGGCGGGCCGGTTTTGGCCCCCGGGCCGCATGTTTTGACACCCCTGCCTTAATCAGTGGTGACAGAAATATTCAGATCCTTTAGTTTTCGAAGAAAAATCACACAAAATGAACTTGTTACATGTAAAGATTCAGCCTTTAAAATGAAATAAAATGAATAAAACACAACTATTTGCAGAAAATATACTCATGATGTATAAAAAAAGGAAATAAAAGGAGCGATTTTAGGTGGGGCGTTTTATATACTGTGTTTAGTTGGATTTTTTTTAGACGTAAAAACACCATAAACAAACCACACATTAGTATCATAGTTAAGTTTTATCTTCTGTACAAACTGTTGGATCGATAACAATCATTTTCTATGTCAGAATATTTACTCTGTATGATTTCAATACTTGAAATAACGTGTTGGTTTTTGAACCATATATAAACCTCCGTCTCGGTCATTTCTACAATAAAAACACACCTTGAACCTTACAGATAATGACACTCCTTATATACGGTCATGAAAAAATTATTAGACCACCCTTGTTTGCTACGATTTCTTGTTCGTTTTAATGTGTAAACATTTGTTTGGACAAATATAATGATAACAACAAAAAATAGCTCATAATAGTTGAATTTAACAGCTGATTTCTATGCATTTAACACATTTTCTTGATTAAAAACCTAAATCACTTCTTCAATATCTGTGTCCATGTTTTCTTTTCTGTCTGTTTTAGTCACATGACACACTCAGGAGTTGGGATTTGATTACATAACCATTGTTTCTGATTAATTTTGATGGACTAATAATTATTTCCGTGACTGAAAATTGGAATTCATGATGTAGTTTTTGGTCCTGAGGAGGCCCCGCATTTGCTCTGTTCTTCAGGTGACAAAGGTAATGAATAAAAGGAAACAGAAGGGTATTCAGGGTGAACTGGTCACCATGGAAATGATTAATAAACAATAGTAAAGCAGGCTGACGCAGTGAAATGACGCTAACATGAACAGTATCGATAAAACCCAGAGGGAGTTTAATGTTACCATCTATGACAGACGATGCTTTGTTCTAGGCTCCGCCCCTATTAGCACCGCCCCATTTTGCAAAGCAGCCAATCAGAGGTGTTGCGTTGGTGCACTTTATTTGGATGCAGTGGTTAAAAGTTTGTGTTTGTTGGATGTATTTACAGGGTGTGTGCAGGGTTCAGTCAGTCCAATTTAAGACTTTTTAATGACCATTATGATTTAAATTTATGAAAAATATCTTTCTCTTGGCGACGGTCCTTCCTTCAGTCTGTTTCCTGTACTGATGCATTATGGACCTTGTAGTTCTGGATTTCCTCAGACAGAACTACAGGCCAAAGCAGTGACGTATATTAATATAGAATGACTCAGTCACTGGGACAAACCAATGAATCCACTACCGGAGGATTTTCTTGGTAGAACCAATAAATGAACCATCAGATCAATTTAAGATGTGGATGAATGTAATTTATGACCTTAAATGGAAAATCTGAATGTTTTTAGGACTTTTTATGGCCTAAAATTCGTATTATTAAATGTAAGACTTTTTATGGCCTAAAATTCGGATTATTAAATTTAAGACTTTTTATGACTCCGCGGAAAACCTATATTTAACCCTTTGTTGTAACTTGTAAATAGTCCTAATGTTGTCAAATACAACTAGACTTTATTTTAAAACAACAACAACAACAACAGCAACAACCAGACTTTAGAGGAAACGAGCAAAATATGAATATGATGTCACAGACTAATGATTCAAATCCCATCCTTACACACCGCAGCCAGCCACCGATGGGTGGGCGGGTGGGTGGGTGGAGCTGTCACTACATCTATCAAACCAAATCATAATTAAAGTACTCATGCGTATATAAATTCACACATTCATTTCCTTTGCCTGCTTATATCTTGGCAGTTCTGCTCTCACAAAATCCTCGCTGTGAGGCATTCAGGGTCACAATAACATGTATTCTCCGACGCGTCCTTATGTTTGATGCTCTAGAAAACGGATCACAGCGAGGAGTTTGCAAACAAGCACATGGACAGGAACAGACAATGTGTCCCGAGTCATTCAGTTCATGTTTTTTAAAATTAAAACAACATAGAGGAACACATGGAAGACACCCTGCTGGGTTTACTGCGGTCAAGGCTCAGATCAGGACATGTTTTCATATGTGAACAGGAAGCAGCAGGACGATCTATCTATACAATATGGACAAAAGATTGTGGACATGTTGCATTCAGAAGTTTCTTATCAAACAGGGGTCTGGGATACAAAACAATAATGACAAATGAATGTATAATATAATATATGTATAATAACAAATGTAGTTTTATATTGGGTTAGTTTTACTTAATTTCTGTCAACATTTTGCTATTATTTTGTTGATATGTTCTTCCTCTAAATTTCTCAAATATTTTTTCATGCTCTGACTTTAAATCATTTTCTATCTTAACTAATCATCTACTTTCTTCACAATTTAGCGAGAAAGAAAAACTGTCCCATTAAACTTTAAGGAAATATTGATATTTCTAAACTATACGGACACAAGTACTTGAACACATCATGTCTACAGCTGTACGATCTCCTGTTCGTGATGATGTGAGATTAAAAACATGAATATTTCCTTAAAATTTAATGGAAGATGTGAAGAAAGTGGTTGGTTAGTTGTGATAGAAAATTATTGTTCAGAAATATAGAGGTAGAACATTTAAAATCATACTCATGGATAAAAAAAATTTCAAAATGTTGAGAGAAATTAAGTAAAAAACATCTCTGAGGCAATTTAGAAGCAAAGACAATTTAAAGCAAACCAATAAATAATACTAAGCAATGATATTTATCCCAATATAAAGCTATATTATAACATTTGTAATTATTGTTTTGTATCCCAGACCAATGTTAGAAAAGAAACGAATTCCAGTCCAACCTTGTGGGATGAATTTGTGAAAGCCAAAAGTTATAATAATCAATTATGTAAAAAAAAAAATCCTTTTAGTTCAGGTTCCACGTACAGACTGATATGATCTAAAATCAAATTACATGGAGACGCTCACATTTACAAAGTATACTTTCAGAAAAAATGTGAATAACATGCACAAATATGAACAACCCAAAATGTTTTTACACAAATAAGTACAATTTTAACAATATTCCATCAGTTACTAAATGTTTGGTGTATTTGTAGATCCACTGTAATGCACTCATGTAAATGATAACACTTCTAAAAACATCTGTTTAAACTGGCTTCTGCTTAGTTGTGATTGTTTTAATTGTTTTTCTGTTCTCTTTGCTTTGTTTCAATGCGAATCGTCTTTGAGTGTCCAAAAAAGTGCCATACAAATTCTATGTATTATTATTATTTATTAGAAACTGAGGCAGAATACTGATAAAAGTGCATTTATTTTACTTAATAAACTCCAGGTTGTTCACTTTACATTTTTTTTTAAAAGATTTTGTAGATGTAAACATTTTCATGATGTAATCTTCCTTTTTTTTCACTCTAAAAGATAGAGAAATGTTTGGGATTGTCATGATTTATCAGTTATTATGTTACTATGTTACTGGTCTGACCCACTTCAGATCAGATTGCGTATAATGTGGAACCTGAAGAACCTGACTCTGACACCCCTGACGTGGTGGATCATCTATCGGAGGTCTCAGGAACAGCCACAGTGGTCTACCACCATGGATGGGATCTTCCCATAGATGATCTGCTCCTTGCGGTTGAAGTAAAGCATGTTGATGGGCGACATCTTGGTGGGTGTGCAGCAGGGTCCTGCAGTGCCCCGTGGGTTGGCTTTATTCACCAGGTGTGCATGTGGGTACTGCTGTAGGTGCATGAACTCACACTCCCCTGAGCAGTAGTTGGCCCGGTAACGCTTGGGCGCAATGATCCAGTCCCAGCCGAATTCCTCGAAGTCGACGGTGAGCGGGTAGCGGCAGCACCGCGTCTCTGCAGACTCCTCATCACAGTTGAGGCCCGAGTCCCGGCGGGATCTCTTAGGGGTGTCGAGGACCTTCACTTCGATGAATGGTTGCTATAACAACCAGTGACAGTGTCGAATGAATACATAAAACAACCTCTGATTCATTGAGTTAAATAATGACAGTATGGGATGACAGACTAGCCCTGGAGATCATGTGACCCGTTTCCACTCCATGGTACTCAACTCTACACGGCTCTTTCGCATTTTCATTTACGAAAAATGACCTGGAATTTGGGACCTAATGCTAGTTTTTTAGAACCGCCTCCGCCGAGGCTCCAAAATGTTGGGACCGACACCAAAACGTGACGTCTGGACACTGCAGACACTGATTGGTCAGACAGTTTTCTCTGTGACCCGCCCCTTTTACATAAATCAGATGCAGAAGTAGACAGTGAACAGTGATCCATGAATCCACATGATGACAGAACAAAACTACACCATGGACGGTCACGTAGACTCAGTCTGTGGTGGAAGACGTAAACATTCAGATGAGAAAACACACAACAAGCAAAAAAAGTCAACATTTCTATATCAACCGTTTTTTTAAAACAGTCACTAAAACACACAAACAGCAAGTTTTCAGCAACTATGAGCAGATGACACGGAAGTAATGTGTCGTATTGGAGTAATGAGTCGAGCTGATTCCACATAAGTGGAAATGCAGCACAGGAATACTGAGTAGAGCCGGTACCGAGTAGAGCCGGTACCGAGTAGTGGAAAGATAGATAGAGCTGTCACTCAGAATTCATCAAAATAATAATAATAATAATAATAATTACTTTATTAATCCCAAAACTGGGAAGTTGACACTCCAGTTACAACTGATCAAGATAAACATTAAAACACAGACAAACATGTGAAAACAGATACAGTTGAACTGACATGTTTCTGCAGAAACATTTTTTTTGTTCATATGTGTTGAGAAAAACAAGTGTAATTTTATTACCAGTATTCTGTCTGTTACTAAATGTTTTGTGTATTTGTATATCTACTGTGATCTGTATGTCGTAATGCACATTAATTAAGGAATAATATTGTTAAAATGTCACATATTTTTCTGTTGTTCATGTTATTAAAGATAGTTTGTGCATGGAAGCATTTATTTATTTTTTTGATCAAATGTTTTTATTTTGTCAACATGGAAATGTACATTACAAGATAGTGTTAGAAACATATGTTAGCTACAGAAACTAATTTTAAACACACCCTTCCCCCCTCCCTCTCAACCCAAAATACAGACATCAGAAATAGACACATTTGAAGATGATTCAACAACATAAATCAAACTAATTCTTTTTTACTGGCTCCATGCATCCGTGCGACAGATCTCTTTAATTTTATTTTGAAAATCGGTCTGTAACTCACCAGTCCTTCCTGTCCAGGCTCTGCTGAGGTGACGGCCAGGTCTTCTCCTTTGGAATCGTACGCGTTGATCTCGATGCCGTAGTTGGTCTCCGGCTGCCTCATCCACGCCTGCAGCAGGGACTTGATGTCGATGCTCTGCCAGGATCCAGCGCCCGCGTCCACGTCCAGCTTCAGAGATCGGACCCGGATGCGGGTGTTGTTCCCTTCCCTCCCGGGTTTGAGGCGAGAGATCTGCAAGAAGACAGTGGTGACCGCGTCGGCCGGCCGGAGGTGAACCCACAGCTGAGCACTCAAGATGTTTTTGGGCTGGATTTTGGGACTGAGGCTGAACAAACAACAGGAGGACAAGTCGTCCTGGGTGATTGGATTGGCTGGAAGAAAACATTCATTAAATAATGGTAAGTCATCATGTTGGCCTAAAGCACAGGTGTCAAACATGTGGCCCGGGGGCCAAATCTGACCCGCTAAAGGGTCCAGTTCGGCACTTCAGATGAATTTGTGAAATGCAAAAATGACCCTAAAATATGAACAATCCCTTTAGTTCAGGTTCCACATTCAGACCAATTCAATCTCAAATGGGTTTTATTTTATTTGTAAATGTAAACATTTTCATGTATTTACACTAAAATAAAGTATAATTTCACAAGAAATGTGAATAACCTGAAATGTCTTAAGAGAACTAACTGCAATTTTACCAATATTCTGCCTGTTATTAAATGTTTTGTGTATTTGTAGATCCACTGTGATCTGTACAATATAATGTACATGTGAAAATGATAAACTGAAGCAGAATATTGTTAAAATTACACTGATTTTTTTCACTTTGACCATATTATTCAGATTGTTTTAAAGCATAGTTTGTAGATGTAAACATTTTCATAACTTAATTTTACTTTTTTCACTCTAAAACATAGAGAAAAGTTTGGAGTTGACATTATTTATATATTATTATGTTATTATTATCACATAACAGCAGTAATCTGAGTAGGAGAAATCAGATTAACACACCTGCGTTTCTACTAAATACCCCTACATGGAAACAGATTAATCTCATGTATTTAATTCTTTTACATGTGAGCATGTGTAACACAGTTTAACTGATAGAGAACAGAAGTTACATTAACGTGAGCAGAAGACACTAACAGGAAGGCTGATTCTACTCCGAATGAAATCTGATAATGGACTGGAGCGTCGAAACCATTATCGCATTTCTTAAGTGCATGTAAATGTGTTACAGTTATCTGATTACTCTCAGTTATCGGACTTTTATGGTCATGTAAACAGGCTCAATTTCCGTTTCACACTCAAATATTAAATTGCATATCTTTACATTGGAAATAATCAGCTATAAAGCAGAACGCGTGTTCGGTATCATGCAGTTTTATCACTTACTCAAAACCAACAATTAGTAGCAGAATTTTCAGGTAGAGATTTAAGATAAATAGCAAGTTTAGATTTCTATGGTGTTTAGATATTCACTCATCTGCACCAGGGGGGTCAAATGCATTTTAGCCTAATATGATACAAAGTAAAATAATAACATAACAACCTATAAATAATGTCATCTCTCAACTTTTCTCTGTGTTTTAATTATTAATGCATTAAGAAAATGTTTACATGTGTTTCTTGAGAAAAATAATTACAATTTTAACAATATTCCTCCTCAGTTTATCATTTACACATGTGCATTATAAATTATAGATCACAGTGGATCTACAAATACACAAAATATTTAATAACAGGCAGAATATTGATAAAATGACACTTATTTTGAGTGAAGTAACTGCAGGTTTTCACACTTTTATTGGATGGTAAACATTTACCTTAATATATTTTTAATTATAATATTTATTTCATATATTATTTAAGATTTTTCACTCAGGAACACTGAGAAAAGTTTGGCGTTGACATGTCGGCCTGTTTGAAATCATATTGAGCTGGATTTGGAACCTGAAATAAAATAAGTTCACATCTCTGCTAAAGTCGTAAACTTTATGCGCAGGTTTTATTTTCTATTCACATCATCATCGAGTGACAACGCTACATAAATGAAACACAAAGGTACAGTATATGCTTTTAGGGTGCTTACGGTTGGTAGCCATGGTGATAATTGTCTCTGTGGTGGCGTGGTCCTCATCCTCCACCCGCGGGTCGTACTGGTCCAGCAGCTGCGTCAGCGGAGGCGCTTTGGGGAGCAGCTGGCGGATCATGTCCCGGCTGATGTTGGGCGCCTGTTCGAGCCGCAGGATGCTGAGGATCTGGGACTTGATGCTGTGGAGCCTCATCTGTTTGCTGTGCTCCCGGAAGTCGCACGCAGTGCACTGCTCTCCGCTCTCCGCCAGCAACCTGGAGGTCTGGTTTATCTCCACGGAAAAGGCCGCAGAGAAGAACAACAACAAACAGAGCATTCTGGAGTGAAGAGCTCAGTGTGGTGACGGTGGACGGTCTGGGTCTGTCCTCCGGTCGCATCACAGGATGATTGGCTGCAGGCACCACTTTTTTAAGACTTAAAGTGGTAGCAATATTTAGGGGTTAACCCTTTAACCCCTGACACATTATTTCAATGAAATGAGCTGCTCAGAAATCGTGTCTGTAGAAGTGTGATAAAAACTGCTGTGAATATGATCCTTCTACTTTCTTTTTTTTTCTTTTTTTAAACTTGTCTTGTCCAGCAACATAACAGGAAGGGAAACTTCATGAAGTATATGACTTTGCCCTTGATATTTTACTGTCTTTATTAAGAGTTTTTTTGAACCACATATTGCTGCCGGACCTGACATGTAGAAAGGGGGGGGGGGGGTAGAGAAGACCCTCACCATAGAATAGCAACAGTACCAACAACAACAACAACTGTATTGTAAGAACAATATCTAGAGCCAGAACTGGTCCTAGATCCTTTTACTTTCAATATGTCAGTCATCTTAAATTATTGTGTGTTTTAGGCTCAAAACAGGACGGGATGACAGAAAAAGACAAAGAGAGGAACTGAAGTTGGACATTCAGGATGTTGAACATGAACTGGAACAAACTGAACAAGAACTAGGATCTGAATCTGGGCCCAGTAGTTTTTGTTTTGGGATGTTTTTTTTCTAAATCAGTCCAGCTGCTTTTTCACACCTGGTTGAACTCCAGAAAGGAGTTACCTGAAAACATAGTATAAAAAAAAACAAAGAAAGAAAAGAAAAAACAGAAAAGGAAACTGAGGACAACACTGCAAACAACAGGAAAAACAACAAACGACAAGGAAAACACTAAAAAAATGCAAACTGTCATTTTTGGTTTTTTTTTTACAGCAAGTCAGTCTTACTCACTGCTCTATGCCCCCTCCCATTCCACAGGGGGAGAAGGATCTACTGAGCGTGCTCAGATGTCTGTGGAAAGTGCAAGATCTATTCTCTCAGCACGTTTTGATAGTTTTCCTATTGAGCAAACAATTGAATTTCCATGAATATTTTTCAGTAAATCATAGATTCAGAAAACCACAGACATGTCAGGGGATAAAGGGTTAACCCCCCCCAAAAAGCCCAAGATGCAGCAGTTAAAACTAACTATAGCTTTAACCCTCAAAGACCCAAAATCATCTACTGATCTAAACTGTTTCACCCTCCACTATCCCGCCCACAGAGACCCTTCCACTGAAAGCATCAAAGTAACTAACTTTTAGGACAGACAATAGATGCTTTTTGTTACAAAAGTTGTTAAATCCACCTTGGCATCAATGAAATACTCATCTAAAGTCAGCAGTGTTGTAATACATTTTACTACTCAGTCATGATTCTGTACATTTTAATAAACAACATTAAACCAAAATAAACCCCAAGAACAAATAAAGCATTGATCAATAGTCATGACGTTTCCCCTTCTCATCAGAAATGGGCTCTAATCTAAACAAACACTGTCTGTGATGCTGGGAACACCCCCAAACACCCGGAGCACATCTTTAAAATGCTTTTACAACATTTGAAGTAGGTTTGGAGGCATTGTTTTGGGTCAGAGCTCCAGCAGCGGCAGAAGGAAACAGGTTCAGCAGTGTTTATCAGCAGCTCTGAAGGCTGCGCTAACCTTTCATTAACCTTTTTGAGATTCTACAAAAGGGGCGGAGCCACAGAGAGGACAAACCTCTCATTTCTAATATTTCATTTTTGTCCTGCAGCAGTAATGTATCCTTTAACCTGGACCTAAACGTACCTGAAGACATCCAGGTAAAGGCATTTCATACATCTTTGTTGCTTTTTTAAAAATTATTTAGTTGTTATCTTGAATATTGGTCTACTTTTTACTTTAAGTCCATCTAGTGGGAGGATTAATTACTGATTATTTAAAGTACAATTAAAGCTTCTGACAGTCTTTGTTTGGGTTTAATGAATATATTTTTGTTGGTATTCAATGTTAGAATAAGTCACTAATAAAAATAAAATAAAAAAATCATAACTCCTGGTACTGATACAGTCTTGGGTCAAAAATGTGAAATTGTAAGAATTAATGAAAGAATGGGTTTTATAAAGGAATGTTTGTGTCACAGCAAAATTGTAGGTACATTACTATACATTCACTTTCCAAAACTTTATACTGGAACATTTATAAATATATTGGATTAATGGACACACACACACACACACACACACACACATATATAAATGTAATTACTCTTTATCATATGCATTTAAATAATTAGATA
>JAPSES010000124.1:6155368-6170929 GCA_029822895.1 Maxillicosta whitleyi | reverse complement strand
AGACGAAAACTCACTTGTAGCAACTGCGTTTGTGAGTTAATGGTTATATTGTTTATTTTCTATTAATTATACGTAATTTGCTTGTTTTGCTTTGGATTTATCAATGTTCATTTTCTGTAGTTTGATGTGGTAACCGGCCATTTTTTCCCCGCTAATGGGGGTTGACCGGTCAGCGACACATTCACATGTTGATTGGCACAAGTTTTTACGTCGGATGCCCTTCCTGACACAACCCTCTGTATTTATCCAGGCTTGGGATTGGCACAATGAGACACTGCCCCCTTGTGGCTACAGGTAAAATAAACAGGTACAACAAATAACATGATGATAAGATAAAATAGGACTTTATTTATCACAATATGGGGAAATTTCACAGGTAACAGCAGGAACATACAACAAGCAAGTGAGGCAGAAAAACAACAAATGAATGAAACATGGAATATAATAACAAAAAAAGAAAATTGCATGAGACAAAGCCCACTTTTGACATTACAGAGCCTGTTCTTTTTCGCTTTTCCTAAATACATAGTTGAATCAATACTTTTTCTTTTCTGACTCTAGCTGTAATTCTTCTCTTCTAGCTGTACTTTCTTCACTTCTGGTTGCACACCTGGCCAAAAGATTAAAGTATTATATTATTGCAAGCAGATGCAATCTTTCAAACATGATTTTCAATTGACTCTCTTTTAATATACAGTATCTCCTTTTAAAAAGCCAAATGGATCCAGGAGGAATGGATGATGCAAAATGAGCAAATAGCCACAGCAGATGATTTATGATGATGTATAACTACAGCCTTTTCTCCGCAGACAAATGAGCCTTCCTCAAAATGGTTTCTCTCAGCATTTTGAATAAACTAGGCCTGCAGTGTGCACACATTTGGGGATCCGTTTGTTTAACGCCAGAGACGGACCCTCTTCAATCCATCATTACTTAGGCCTTGTGATTAGAAAAATGCTCATCAAAGTCATAGCAGGGAGTAAAATGCCCAGGTGATCTGTCCACAATCAATCAAATTGACTCTACCGATGCGTGCGCACACACACACACACACACACACATACACACTGTCACCCCTGAGCTTTGTGTTAGCTGTAAGCTCTTTCCATTAAACCTGCACTGCATTAAGCATTTGGGTTAAAAGCTTTCATAATCAGGTGTGTTCTCATTTAGCGCGCAGAGATTTCAAGATCAATACTGTCCTTGACGTGAGAGCTTTATCCACTGTTTGTGTATGTGTGCGTGTGTGCGTGTGTGTGTGTGTGTGTGTGTGCAAAAGGACCTCAGAGTCAAGGCTGTGGCCCTGGTGTGTGTCATGTATTTGCCTGTCTGAGTGTGTGTTTACTGTCTGCAGTCCGCGGGGCCAAACTGTATCTTCGTGCGCTCTCTTCATTCTGTGTTTGAGGGAAACTAACAGCAGAACAGTGGTGTTCTGCAGAGATACCGAGGTTGTTTTTCTGCCTGACGCCCCCTCGGTTCATCCCGCGGTCCACTCTGCGGACTGCTGCTGCACCAAATGGAGAATCAGAAAACAATTAATGAGCAAAACACACCGCAGACATCTGCTTTGGTTCACTTTTCTTGAGTAGTGTGTATATATATATATTTTAAATTCCCTTCTTGTCTCAGCATATGGCAATCATGTGCATTTTATAAGCAGTTCTTTGGCGAGTGTTCAGCCTATATATAATACAATGTATAATTATTACTATGAGGTGAGCCAATTTTACTCTGGGCTATTTCTACATCAGAAGTTTAGCCACTGAAACAACATAATGTGCCTTTAAAAATACTGTGCTTTTAATAATCTAACCTTCTTCTTCTTCTCCTTTGGGCTTTTCCCTTCAGGGGTCACCACAGCCAATCATTTGCCTCCATCTAACCCTGTCTTCTACATCCTCTTCTCTCACACCGACTCCCTTCACATCCTCTTTCACTACATCCATAAACCTCCTCTTTGGTCAGACGAGCACACCTTCGACAACAGTAATCCAATTTCCACCGGCACCCTGTAGGTGAACAGCACCGATGGCGGTCGTTGCTAACCCGGGCCTCGACCGATCCGGTACGGGAGTCATAGATTTGATTCGCATATTGATTTGGCATAAGTTTTATGTCGGATGCCCTTCCTGACACAACTCTGTATTTATCCGTTCTTGGACTGACACAATAAAACGCTGACTTGTGCCCCCTTGCGGCTACATTATGCTTTTAATAATCTAATAAGAAGTAAAAATGTTGAAACATATTTAACATATAGACTTAATATTCTTGATTTAACAAGTTATGCAAGTGATGTTACTCGAGGTCTAGTTTGACAAATAACTTCTTGTATCTTTTCTATAACCAACTACTGAGCAGGTGATCCATACATTTACCATTTACAAGTCTTTAAAACACGTTTAATACTGTGCAGTACTCAGGTACAATCAGTGCCATGTGCAGTACATTCATTCCATGAAGTACAACATAAATCACATTCACACATCAGCTGTTAACCCTTAAAAAAAAAAAAAAAAAAAGGAAATAGCTTATCAACAAATCAATTATTTAGATGCTAAGTGTAAATTATGCATGGGCATGCTTGACATACCACTGTATCTGTACAAAGTATACTTCTTATTAATTTGTTTCCCTCCATAAATAATAAAACCATAATAGATGCAAATATGTTTTGCTTTATTTTAAAAAATTGAGAAAATTTGGATAAATATGTCTTTGGATTTTACTCTCATAATATGTATATAGATAAAAGGTTGCACTTCTGCAAAAATGAACTGCTATTTGGAAATTAAAACATGAAGGCAGTTTGATGCAATTGAAATACTGTAGCTACAAGTGCACATAAAAGAGTGTAATATCCATGCTCTAAAAACACTAAATCCAACAACAGTCACTGCAGTAAAATATTGTTCCTTATAGCATATGTAGGAACACAATAAAAACTCTCACTTTTAACAAACTTGCTTCAGAGGCACAGGAGGAGGGACATTATGTGTGTGTTAAGATTCCAAGGGAAATATATATATATCTTTCATTTTATTGGTGTCAGATGATGATAAATAGGAAAACTCATCTGCAGGTTAAAAAGGGGAAAGTGACTAAATCTGCCTCTAAAACTCCCAAATTACCTCATAATATCCTTTTTGCTTAATCTGATCTGAAAATTGAAATGCATAATTTACCGCGGCAGTGTCATCGCTAAAGATTCAGAGGTGGTGAACGGACAGTCTCATTGTTATACCAGAAAGATTTCCGCGTCGTATTAATTTTCTCGTCTCCCTGTTGACAAGAAACAAAATAAACGTACGGCTCAAAACGACTTCTTGTTCCTTCCACTTTCACGGTGCGTAAAAAAAACAAAAGAGGTCTGTCTCCTTATAAGACTTTATCACCTGTTTCTAAAAAAAAAAACCAATGAAATATTTCATAGTCGAAAACCCAATTTTCGGACTAAATTGCTGCATCTTGAATAAATTAAGAAAAAAGACACAGATGTATCAACTATACGCCTACATCCAACTCAAACTTCATTTCAAGAGGGTATATAAAGAAAATGTCTTGTTAAAACTGATATTTTTGCCGCTTATGCAGTGTGTGTGTATGTGTGATTTTTGTGTGTACAAGAGAGCCAACTGTATACTTGTGCGTTTGTTTGTGAGTGTGTGGGCGTTCAGGGACTTTTAGAAAAAGTATGCCGGCAGCAGCGTTTTTACAAATGCCTCCTCTGCATTGAGATCAATACGTTAGGCCTTTGGGGGATGAGCCTGACCTATGTGAGCAGTTTTTCATAATCACTTACGTCTTGAAAATTCTGTTTTCTCCATAGTTGTGCTGCCTTGGATACGCTGTATTTTTACTTTTCTCCTCGCTGGAATCTGATGAACACTTGCTACACGAATGGACAGAGGAATGAAGTGAGTAACGGCTACTATTTTTTAATTAAAAACGCTGAAAGGAACAGGAACAGGATCAACAACCAGATTTCCAGCCATGAATACAGAAACAATTGCGAAGGTTTTATGATGTTTGTCGTACCCCCATGCATATTCGGTAACTTTTCGGCGTTTACAGGGATCGGTGTCGAATATCACATGATGGATTAAAGCTGTGACTGGGTCAGAGAAGAGGTGACTCAGTCCATTTCCAAATGTCAGCAGTTATCATCACCAGTCTGACCCCAGATGGCTTTCACGTCTCTAATTTCAACATGGTCATTTACATCGGATTGTTAGAGGAAAAAAACATTTGTTCCTCGTGAGATAGTGACACAATCGGGCGCTGCTGACTAATAACATCTTCATCCATGACAGTCAAAGGCCGGTGCCTTGACAAACTGTGATGCCTTCATTCCCAGCAGCATTCCTCTGAAGCAACCCTTAGCCCTGACAGAGCAGTCTGTGATGGCTATGTTCATTGTTCATGCGCTCAATAGGCAGCACATGGCGTGGGCAGCAGTCAGTGGGGCTAAATTTGTGCCTCTCTGCCCATTCCAGGGATATTTGTGACTTGCTTCTTGTTGACTTGCTACGCTCCTTGCTGACAACGGGTCTCTGTGTGTCACAGACTGCTAAATCCAGCCAGCTGTATGTAATTAGGCTGCAAAATGCTGGGGATGTGCAAGAACCGCTCTGGAGCATCAAGTGATGATGATGATGTGCTGATTGAAAGTAGCTGAGGAAATCAAAATACACGCCTTTTCTGTCTGCAACATGTAGAGTTAAGCGACTTCCATTTGATTAATATCATATCAATAACAATAACAACATGACATGTAAATTCAACACATTTGTTTAGGAAGTTGTGTCCTCAGCAGCTTAATATAATGTGTTTTAGTAAAGTAAAGATGTTGGGACCTCAGAGGGACAAGTGTCACATAGAACACACTGCAGATGGCTTTAATGTGGTCATCTTGTCGATGGCAGGTTACTTTGACAGACAAGCACTGGTTCATAAATCAGTGGCTACATCTTTTCCCCCAGGGAGATTCACTGTAGTTTCCTAGGTAACAAGCCCCCCTCCCTTCACCCTTGGTTCCTCTGGACTGTACCACACAAAATGTAGGGTGGGATCTGTGTTGTTTACCGAATAAAATCACACACGCGGAGAGAAACGTGCTTTATAGCTTTCACCGCATTATAACCACGCGTGTTATAGTTATTAGCAGCAGGTTTTAACAGGTTAAGCAGCAGTTTTGTACGGTGTTATTGATGTTTTATACCGTCGTACTAACCCCCTCACCAAGCTCAGTCAACATTTCCTCGAACTGTCAAAATCGCTTGTTGCTTCCTACCCTAGCCTTAAAAGTAGTTAGCGAGCTAGCGTGTAGGGAGAAACAGCCTACTTTCGCCTTTTCCTGAAAAACACTTCGGAAGCGAAAAAAGTTTACACCTGAAAATAAATCCCGAGTAACCTCCGTTGAAGACCATTTTTTTTGCCATCGTGTCCCGACCCGTGAGTCCCGCTCCAGACGAAACAGCGCTCGCGACAGGAGGTGGTGGCGATCCAAGTGCAGCTGGATGTGACAGGTTCGTCATCAGGTAAGCTGCAGGTAGTAGCTTTAGCCTAGCAGCTAGCACCCTTTGGCTGTGGTCGGTGCTTCTTCTAACACTTGTTACAGCGTCAAGCCCACACAGCGGCCTGTACAGTACACGGATGAGGCACAATGTGTTCGCTAATAGTGCTACAGCACTTTGGTAAACATTTTTCGCGGATGGCTGGTTGCTATGCTAGCTCCAAATCACTGTCCACTTAGCTAATAAAACAAGTGAAAGCGTAAATATCATATGAACTGTCATTACATCGAGGTGCCCCCGGTGTGGTTTTCTTACACTCTCATGTCTAATGCTTTCTCAGACCTGCTGTTTGGTATTACTAGACTTTCAGAAACCAGTCCCGGTAATAACTCATTTATTATTTACTCCGTGGATGATAACTATGTTACCAGTATTAAGCTGTGACGCTTGCATCATTGTGCCACGGAGCATACAGTCAACTACTTCTCCCCGGTACTCGAAACTGTAAATGCAGAGACACAGTCAAACTAATGGCTCTCTGATTAATGGATTGTTAGATTTAATTGCTGCGTACAGGCAAAAATAAAGCTGCACTAATGAGACGTAAGTGGAGACACATTTTCAACCACTGCTGGTTGGTTGAAGAGCTTGTACACCTGGATGAAGTTAATATGTTTTGATCAGACCAGCTGATTGATCATGTACAGTAACTGGCCCTTGTCAAAAACAAATTGACATTAACTTCAAATGATGCAGTTTATATTAAACAAGTAAAATGGATCACAGATTGTGTTGTCACACTAGCACCGTTGAAGATGTGTGTTTTACATCCACTTCCATGCATATGGATATTGTTTAATGCATATTTGGCATTAGGTTAAACAGCAGACTGTTTTTTTTTAGTTGAATTTGATTTAATTAGTTTTTTTTTGCTAGAATTGATTTGCTTTATGGCTTTTGCCTCAGTGTTCAGCCTTAAACTTGAGCCATAATACAATGGTCAACCTATATGCAGCTATTAATTGTTTGTATATTCTCAGTCGTCATGTTTGTGACAGACTTATCAGAATGGGTTTCAAGCGGAAGGAAGCGCAAACCTCTGCCGCTTGATATTTGATTACAGCTAATAATAGAAAAGACAGAAGCTTTTTCATTGATCTGCCTTCACTGCCCTATTTCTGAGCCCTGCTTTTTTTTTTTCAAAGCTATCCAATTGTAATAACACTCAATACAAGCAGAGCTCCGTGCAGGGAGAAATGTTCATTTGTCCATCAATGTTCATTAGCTATAATTAGTCATAATTCTTCTTTTTTATTTTGGAAATGAAGTTGCTTTGGGGTACAGAATCCTAAAACCTGATTGTGTGTAATCGAGCCAAGCCGTTTAGGGTCAAACAGGACAAAGATAATAAGAGGGGAGGGGATACCATTCGGGAAGGAAGTCGCTCAGCTTGTTTGTCTGCCATGCTTTTGTTTGTTTTCCTGTCAGACAAATCTATTTAGGAGGTAGGCTATCTGAGGTCTGCCGGTGGAAATTAGCTACAAGCAGCGGTTGTTATGCAGTTATTGACAGTTATTCAGTAATCCAGTTATCCAGACGACAGCCATATGAAAGATTGTTAAGCTAAGGCTTCATCTGTCGCCAGTTATGGAGAAGGCTGCCCTCCACAATTATAATTCTAGAAGAATGATAACACACTGAGCTATTTTTCTGCTCCAGATTTCTACCTGCAAGAATATACTATTGTTGCAGTCTGAGAGCATTCCTTCTGCCTTAATCTCTTACATCTGTGTACATGACGTACTGTAGTAAGGTTATTTTTAGAGAAGGTGTAAAGTAACACTTGCTTTTGAGTAAGGCTGATGTTCCCTGCAGCCCTCCCTCATGCTTCTTGTATTCGTTGTAGACTTGGTGTGATTTCCCTACAAGTGCCCTAGTGATTTCACTATACACTGTCGTTTGCTGAGGTGGACAACTTTTCATGCAAAACAGATTAATCCCCCCACCCCCATCTCCCCAAACCATTTCACAAAACAATTGCTTGTGGAGCACCATATTTTGTAAAGCAGTCACAGTGTAACCAGACATTTAATAGGTTTGTTTATCATGGAAGCGTAAAGCATGTTTAGCCTCACGGATGTTCACGAAACAGCCAGGCTGCCGGGCATTCATAGCCTTTGTGTGAGATAGAGAGAGACAGACAGACATAGGCAGAGACACAGAGACAGACAGTACAGCTGTTCTATTGAATCTGGATCGAAAAGTCATGAAGCTGGATCTCTGACTCATCAGTTCTGTGACGCTCTGGCTTCACGGCTCGTATGATGCCAACCAGCATGTCATCAGCTGGGTGGAGAGGGAGGAGCCAGTCCAAGGCTTCCAAAACGCAACCAGCACTTGTATTCCCAGAGTGAATTCTGATGCAGTTACAATAATGGAAAGATTCACTACTGTGCAGTTTCCTGGTTCAGTAAACTAAGCATTGAGATTGAGATTGAGCTTGAATGATATAAGCAGAAAAAATGTATTCATATAGGTGAAGGAGATGTCAAGGAGAGGAAAAGAAAAGCATACGAGATGGGAAGAGGGGAGTATGAGGCGGTAGAGGACGGATGCTGAAAGGTAGAGGAGAGAAAAGTCAGGAGGGGGAGGAGATCCCGTGCTCTTACTCCTGGGGGGATGCTGTCAGATGTAGAGCTAGAACTTAGTCAAGGACAGACCTGTACTGGAGATAGGGTTGGTGGAAAATGACCAAAATCTTACCCTGATATAGGTCATTTCATATGTAGTTAATGACGCATATCATCATTGATCTTACATCTGTTTCTATAAATGAAATTAATAAATAATTTGTATAAAATGATGACACGCAAAAGCTTGTTTCTTCCTGTAGTTTCAGTTATATACACAGCAACAATAAGGCGGTTCTTCATATTTGACTATTTTTATCCTTTTGTCCAATGATGAACCTATGACAGAAGTGACGTACAAGCTACTTGGTTACTTTAGGCTGGGTGTAGTGCAATGCCCACCTCATAATGTGTGAGACCGGTGGATTTTCATACTTCTGCCTCTAATGGACCGGAGAAAGATTTATGTTTTACATTTGTTATAATTTTTGCATATTGTGGTTGGTCACACAGACAATGTTATTGAAAGGGTGCAGCTTTTACATTTTAGAAAATACTGTAATGCCATGTCATCCTCTGAAAAAAAAAAAAGAGTTTAGACTTTCAGATCTGCATATGAATTGATTAAAAAACCGTCATGTGCACAAATATAGATGCAGTATATTGATATGGACCGAGAATCTTTAACAGGCCAGTTTCAAATTTCGAAACTGCATCCGCAAGATGAAGTAAATGATAGAAACCAACATGAAACTGTAGACGTTTTTTTTTTTTTTTTATCATGCAGTGTCATGATGTCAACAACTCTATTTTGAGACTGCACCAACTATGTGTTGATTAGTAGCAGATGCTGTATGAAAAGTTTCGAATACATAAAATTCATTTCAATGCCTCTGCCGGGAGATAAGTGGATATTAAAATACGCTGTGTGATTGCTATTTAAACAGGGTATGAAATTGGGGAAATACCTCTCAAGTTCAGCATTCAGAGGTGACTGTAAGAGCAGTTCTCAGCTCATTGCTTAGTCTCGTCTCTTCCAATAAAAAGACACAGAAAACTGTGATTCAAAGTAGCTGTCCCTCTATTGGCTGGAGCTGTTAAGGGGCAGGGCCTTGCCACAGGCTGGTGGGCAGGAAGGGGCTGGCTGTAAGGGGTGTGCGGTGCTGGGAGGGAGGGGAGGGGGTTTGCTGGAAGTGTTTGAGCCAGATAGTTGAAGTAGACACTCTTCTGCTTCCTGCCTGCCCGCCTGCCTCGCTTGCTTGCTCCGCGGCTGAAAGGGAGAGAGAGAGAGACATCGAGAGAAAATCCCTGTCTAGGCATGGACCTCCGGCTGCAGCACTCGGGAGCTCGTGAGGAATGACAACAGTTCACATGGTCATTAACTCCAGTCGCTGAGGCTGAAGGGAGAGTTGTGCTGTAGCTCAGCGTCACAGAAGCACCGGGTGCCTCCTTACTGTGTTCGGGACAGCAGACAGACGGAGGCTCACAGCAGAGCGGCGGGACCCAGGGAAACGAGGTGGGAAAGGACCGACCGTCATATTGGCTGGGCTTTTTTCTTTTTTTTTTTTCTTTTCTTTTTTTCAGGAGTTTTGCTGCAGTGTGCTGCATACCAGTTTGGGTGGGGAGGAGGGAGGAGAGGGAATGTTTTATCTATGTGAGAGGAAGAGTGCAAGGCTAAAGAAAAGGGGGAGAAAATATAGAGAGCGTGGGATAAAATGCACAGCAGCCACGCAGTAACTACTGCCTCACTGTAATAGACTTTCTCCTCGACTCCTGAGGGAGAGGCATTATCACAGCAGTTGACTTGCCCCGTCTTAGTGCAAATGTCAGAAGCTCTTTTTGCCACATGAGCTCCATATTTTTCACTCCCTAGAGAAAAACTTGTCGTGTTGTGTGGCATCTGTCCTGCCGCTGTGTGTATTGTGTAGTTCTCACTAAGTTTTTCCTCATAACTCCTCCAAATTTTCCAAATAGCTAAAGGCATTGGTTTGTACAGAGCTGGGTCTCACGTTTTGACACTATTCGTGCATGTGGACGCAAATAGCTAACGGCCTGATTAGACGAGGACTTCACAGTTCTAATAAGTCTCACATTATAATTAACCTTTTGAGTTACATGGGGCTCGGTTGACGTGTCCCGAGCTTTCCCCTGTCTGTCTCGATTTAGCTTCAGTTTAGGGGCCATGCGCAGTCAAGAACTGGACATCATCGCTTGCATGGAAAAGGCCAGGGTGGTGTCATACGTCTGGCTGTGGATCAAGGGGGAAGTGGGTGTTTTCTAAAATGGAACATCAGTTCAGCCCTTCCTGTTGAGAAAAGAATGGGATAAGTCTCAGCAAAGTCATTATCGCAGGACTCTAACCCTAACCCAGCCCAAAATTCCCCCAATTCCATCTCTTTCAGATTGCACCTCAACATGGCATTAACTGAGATTTAGTGGTGGGAAGATTTTACAGCATCTTCTGCATCAAAGAGGGAGTGTGATGCCTCTGTGACACAAGTTTGCTGAATCATTCAGCTGTTATGTTTTCAAGTGCAGTCTTTGGAAGGCTTGAGATTTCCATCCTCTTGATGTGTTTCACTTGAAGGAGGTTTAATATTCCCTCTCCTTCATGCTCTAAAATGCTCAGGCAACACTTTTACATTGGGAAATCTTCTGTTAATCACGGTGTTTATCTGAACAGCACTAGTCACCCCTGGCTGCTAACCGTCCTGTAATTAGCAGATGACTTGTCTGTGGGTAAATGACTAGACTTGCATAGGGGGAAAAGATGCTGACACTTTTTCTGCTTGTTAAACAAAAACTTGTCAAATATTGAAAACATTGATGATCAGACTGATGGGATATAAATTGGGCTAGGGAATCAGGACAGGAATATCCAGTCCTATATCATGTACAGAGCCATTCAGGTCACTGTGGTCTCACTAAGGCTATTATAATATGGGGCACACCTATCTGCTGACACTGTGAAATGCTTCTTGTGTTGCCTCCGAATAGTAGCTTAGTCCTGCTATAGCCTCTGCTGAGCTCACTCAGCCGTCCTTCTCACTAATGGTACCTGATAATATTGAACCTAAGGAGCCGTAGCTTATGCCCAAGACAATTTCATAAGCGTCATAACGTCTATAGCATTAAGTAGGAATTAGGATGTAGCGTATAGCCCTTCTCTGACCTGTACTGGAAGCTGCGAAGGAAAATTTGCAGGCAAACACGCTGGTGATATCAGACTAAAAGGTGAAAGAAGGTTTGGTTTCTTAGGGATGGATGACGTTTTGATCAAACCTTTACAATGAGGCTCACTTAGTTTCCATTACTCACTGGAGGCTGAACATTTTCCTATTTCCCCCTCCTCAATGAAACTCCCTCTGCAGCCTTGAAAAACATAGACTGCTTGTTCCTTTTGGCCATGCAAATGACCAAACATCTGGGGTTTGCCAGCAAAAAAAATGGTAATAAATGGAAATGCAGCCGCTCAGGTACCCAGCGCGTGTTCATCTGTCACAGCCATTTGTATCTTTGCTTAATTTTGCTGGCAGCACCTGGTTGGTGCCACAGCAAACATTGTCACAAGGGTTAGGGCCAATGGAAACCAGGTAGCTTATCGTCTCTGTTGAACAAATACGAGCGGCTAAGATAAACTGTAGAGCACAGTCACAGCGCACAGATACCACACTAATGGGTTACATACGTGGTATTCAGAGGTCAAGCCAATGACTTTCACTCGAGACACCCCAGTCCCGCTGACTCTCATTCAATTAAGCAGACTGACCAAGATAATGCCCCTGCCAGCTGGCCTTAGTAAGCGTCAGTAATCCATAAAGTCTAGTACTGTGTTGCCTTTCTTCACATCTCTGCCCCGCTTTATCAGGTCACCATGTCTGCCCACTGTTTGTACTATGGACACAGAGGGGGCAGATTTCTGTTGCGGGAACAGGAACTCAGGCAAAACAAAATACAGACCTGTACGGCACGTGACATTTTAGATGAAAAAAAAATGACTCAACGCTCGGACAAATTCATACAGGTACACACATGTGGTATAAAATGATCCTGGGCATCATTTAATTTTACACAGGTTCCATTTATTTAGCGTCACCTGATTTTCAATATGTTAAAGCTGTGTTTAGGTATTAATCTTGCTCAGCGTAATACAGTAGGAATTATTTCTGCTGAATTCACACTAACCCATAATTAATTTGTGTATGGATGTGCTCAAAACTGCAGAAACAGAGCCTGGATCAGCCACGAGGGCACATTGGAGGGCTAATCTCTCGGGTCAAAACATAGGGTGCTCCATAGTCCTTTCCTACCTGCCGACCATCTGTCTTTCTCTCCCTTTATATCAGAAGCATTGTGCTCAAAGCATGACTGCTAAGCTCAGCGTAAACTAAGCCAGGCTGCATGTAGGTAGCCTAAATCAAGACAGACTACAAGCATGCTGTTCAGCTATATTAGAGGTTTAAAAAGCAGCCATTTTGGTAAAATAGTACTGTGAGGTTCATATGCTCCTCAGATGGGATGTTTTTTCAGGAGAGAGGTAACATTTTTCACTCCAGGACAGCACTTTACTTTCCAGCAGGGGCTGCGGTTTGTTTCATGAGAGTGCAGCACTGACAGCATTTGTGGGTTTTAATAATACATGCTACAGCAGTATTATGTCAATCTCTCACACACGCACACTTCTTTTCTCCTTGTTTACAGTTTATTGATGAATAGATTGACTAATTAAGAAAGATAGTGGCAGGCTAATAAGGGTTTTCCCTAGCTTTGTGGAGGGCTCGGGTGCTGCTATGGTTTGTTTTATGCAGAAGGGACTAAAAATTACACGTAGTTACATAAGTTACAAGTCTGTTTCTTGATGAAGTAAATAGGTTTAGTTGTTACGTTTTTCTGCAGTAAAGATTCTGTTGTTGCAGTTTTAGCTTTGCTGCTATTTTAATAGTTACAGTAAAACACATTACATGTTATTTCTGCAAGTTAAAGGGGAATAATTAAGCATTTTTATTGTTGACAGACTCTAAACAATCACCACAATGTCCTGAAATATATTCACTAGCTGATTAACATTGATCACAACAACAACAACTGACAGACAATCCATGATGCAATACTGTACAATGCTGGTTCTAAGGCCATTGAAAATGCCCATTTGATATTCTTACAATACAATACAATTCCAGTCTTTCAAATAGTAGATAAACCATGTGTTTTAAGTATGGTATTTTCAGAAGTTCAGAAATGCGGTCTAATATGGCATGTCTTCTCTCAGGAGAGGTTGAGAAATCTTGGCATAGTTTCTAAAGATTAGGTGCTGCTCAAAAATGCTTTGGCGCCGGGCCTAAGTCTTACAACGATATGGAATATCTTGAATGAATCAATAATGAATATAATAGCTGCAATTGTCTAATAATGTACTAACCAGATAATTAAAGCACTGATGATGTCCCAGTTGCAGTGCTCCACTTGTGCCTATCAGCACCCAATCCAGTGATGGAAGGTTTTCTGGGGCAGCGGTTAAACACACAGTTTGGGTGCAGACACACAGTCGTGTTCTTGCATGACTTTTATCTTACCATCACCCACATGAGGGTGCTTGTGAACATCAGTCCTCGCCATTTGTTTTGAATAACTCTCATGGCAAGCATTGTTTGACTCTTGCTTGTTGAGTCCCCCTGTGAACTTTTCAGATGACCCCGTCTCCCCCAGCCAACCCATATCCAGCTGGCGTATTCATGTTTTTGCCCGTTGTAAACATCCACTTTTTACGACAATACTTCGAGAACCGCTTACTCAATTACTTGAGGCCACAGAGAGAATCGGCACCATTGTCCCTCATATTTTGACAAAGTAGGTTAGCTTGATCATAGACTTGTATGGCTTCTAAAAATAAGAGGGGATTAATTGTTAAAGGTCAGATCTGACATGATTCTTACCTGACTGTCTCTTCTGCAGTGATTTGCCTCTCTCCTTGGGGAGACAGTGTGAAATTAAATCCTGCCTTAGAGAGTGTCGCCTGAGTGTCGGTATGATCCGGTGAGGAAGCTTCTCATCTCATTTCACATGATCAGCGCTGAAGTGGGACAATGTGATTAGTTAGACAACGGTCTGGAGTCACAGGTTTGAAGCATCCTGTGGTTGGTGCGTGATGTTTTTTCTCGCACTAATTGTCAAACAAAAGTCCACCTATCCTGTATTTGTCTCTAAATCGGTCAACAACCTTTAAATGTCTCCCACTGATGGTTAAGACCTCAAAAACAAACACGATGTTATTAGAATTATAAATGAAGGACAGCAGTTTTTTTTTTTTTTTTTCCTACAAATCAATTTTTTTTTGGGCTTTACTCGAATTTCCAGATTTCGCCCGATAAATATAAACATTTAATAACATAAAATCTAAGAATGCAGTATATGTCGGTTAAACAAACGACTTTACATGTTTCCCCTCTAACACGACAAACATGTAAACAATGCTGTTTAAGTGCTGCAACGTGGCCGGATGAAGACCTCCTTATAAAAAAACCAAACAGTTGTCATCGAGTGAGACATTTGAGAAGCTGACAAAGTACAACCAAGGTAACAAATTCAACAGAGAGGTGACTGCATGGCCACTTTTTATGTAGCCAAAGACACGGTACCAGCCGAGGCTCTAGAGAACATGGGTTTGAAAAAAACTAAGATCTTTGATATGCTGTGGCTGCAAATATTTTTCCATTCCTGTCAGTTCTTGCCTTTATAAGTGTTAACAGAAGGTTACTGAAAAGGTTACCATTTAATTTAAAATACTTATCTTCTTGTAATTTTCTTATTACTATAATATTTGTCTATATACAACTCTCTTGCATTAATCATTTACTACCAAAACAATGCTCTGAAATGGAAATAGTCGCATCTTTAATGCAACGTTTTGTTTTATTCAGATGACGAGCAATGAGTAAAGATTAAAGACTGACATTTTAACTTAACCATCTTATATCTTATCACTGTGTTTCTTCACAAATGATGTTCTTCACTGACAGAAATGGACTTAGATGTACTAGAAATTGGATAAGTGTCAATGTCTAAAGCAAAGTGCTCAATCAGTGACTCTAGGCCTGAACACCATAATACCTATTAAAACTAGGTGGGTCTGATTTTTGTTTTTTAATCTTTTTTTTTTTCTTCTTCAACATCAGTCATTCCGGTGAAACTCTGATATTTGATATCAGCTTAAAACTGCACCAAGCTCTGCTGATACCATTAATTACCTCCGCCAAGGAGGTTATGTTTTTTCCGGCTTTTGTTTGTTTGTCTGTTTGTGTGCAACATAACTCAAAAAGTTATGGACAGATTTTGATTAAATTTTGGGGGTGATCCGGAAGAAATCCTGGATTCTGGATCACTTTGAAATTTTCATTAACATTGGGTTCAATGGGGCC
>JAPSES010000124.1:6130999-6145925 GCA_029822895.1 Maxillicosta whitleyi | reverse complement strand
CTGTTTCCCATTTAGGCAAAACATACAAATAAAACAGTTTGGTTAGCGTTAGGAAAAGATTGTGTTTGGTTCCTCCCCATTTCATCTCTTGTTTTAAAAGATGGGCTCGGCTACATTCCTCAGCGTAATCCTCTCGAACTGGGCCACACCCTGGTCAGAGCAAACATGTGGAGGGGAATGTATGCGGCGCAGCAGGAGCCTGGTGTTTCCCCAGGGTCATTCACACAGACACAATGAGGCACTGACTTGAGCTTAACGTGGGGGGCTGCGGCGGACGCGGCGTGCTTTGATGAGCCCCAAGAAGACCCCCGCCGCCACCGCTCCTTAAACAGGCCTCCTCGCACGCAGACACATGCGCACGCACTCACGGCCCTCCCAGTGCAAACCATGCCAAATTTCATTTGATCCGTGTGATTTCACCCTCCCGTGACCCTCGCGCAGTCTCGCTGATGTGGAAGAAAAAAGTTCCAATAGACAGATAAAGTTATTGGAGGAAAAGGTCAAGTCGGCGAATCGGGGGGGAAGTCATACGACCCAGATCTGTCAGTCTTTGGCACCGGAAAGTACAAATCTATTGAAATTAGATCACTTTAGCTACCATTAAACCTAATTAGCTTAATGTTTGTCTGCAGAATATTGTTTAGAATTAACAGTAAAATTGCTTTTTTTTAAAATTTCGCATTACCATTGGAGTGTCAGGGTTATCAAACTGATGCGAAACAGACTATTTTCAACCTTATTAATGTTTCTCCCGGCGCACCCTGTTGCACCGCGCCGCTGTCGATCGGAGATAAAGTGGGCTACATGTTTGCATGTTAATTGGGCCACTACCGTGACCCACATCTGTGTGTGTGTGTGTTACATAGAGAGAGTCTGCTGCAGTCCCCACATTGCTCCGTTTCCCTGTGGGTCTGGCTGCAGAGGTGGACGTAGCCAAGTGGAGACGCTATTCTTAGAAGATTCACATGTTCTAGAAAATAAGTGAGTTAGAATATGAGGAAAAAAACTCATGGCTTGCAGTGCAGGGATTTTCTGCCTCTCCGAATGTCTCGTGTGCAGGTATATGCACGCAGAAAGTAAGGCATATGGGGATACCTTACATACCATATTGAAATGTCAATCATAATTTTAAAAAAATCCTATAAGATGTACATGATCAGAGTTTAAATTCTAAGAGGTGTTGCAAAATTAATAGAATACCATAGTTTAGTTGAGATACTCACATGCATTACAGTCTCAACTTGGAAAATTGTCAAATTTTTGATAGATTTTCAGACGTTTTAGAATAAGGGTGTATAAAACTGGAGTTAGATTACTCCCTAGTGATGGTTTTCTGTGCATCAGTGAATATTGATACAGGCTCTCCTCTGAAATGACTGCAAATGATTGCTCAGTACTGGTTGCAAATTCGCCTAGCAACAGGAATATGGGTGCACTGTAATGTGGGCAGTTAAACTAAAAATAAAATCAACCGAGGAAGGATAGGTGGAGGTAAATGTGAAATATGAGAGCGTTCCGGGAGGCTTTTTTCAGACGAAAGAAAGGCAAAAGCGCGTTCAAGATGTAAAAATTGTGATTTTTTAAAAATTTATTTATTTTTTTACCGAAGTTTAGTAATGATTTGTGTGACGTCCAAGTTAGATTTTTATTGATTTAGTTCCGTCTCCCGAGAAGCCAGGCTATGGGTTTGTAATAGAGCAGCAGCCCTTTGAATTCAGCCTTTCAGCGTGTTGCTCAGAGACACTACAGCAGCCCTTTAGCGGCGCTTACTGTACACTCAGGCCTTCCAGATGTAGGACACTCTACTTGCTCTCTTCACCACTCCGCTAATGCACAGCTTTTTACAGTCCCAATATTGAACTTGAACTCCATCACATCCTCTCTGCAACAGAAAATATATAGTGCTGCCGTCTGTCATGTTAGATTGAGTAGTCCTGTAGGTGTTCGTCACCCAGAAAGCCGCCTGCAACATGATGGAAAGACTGAAAATCTGTCCATCTGCTGTACCAGTGTCTCACCTGGTCTCAATCCACCCACTACATCTGAGTCATCCTCTTCCTCTCCTCTTTTTCCATTGCTCTCTGCTGCCCACAATGCTGATAAAGTACTAGATTCTCTGCATTTTATTTCTCTCTGTACAAAAAAAAAGAAGAAAAAAAAGAACAGCAACTTAAATCAGTGCAGCAGAATCAATGCCATCCTCACATTTGGTGATTTCAAAGCCAGCTGGACTCAAACTCCCTTACTGCTGCAGTAGTCGCTGCCGTCGTGAGCACCTCTGCAGTAAAGCAGATCTATAGCGCGTCAGGCAGGAGGCTCGCTGCGTGCTTGACCTTTAGTATCGGTCTCATTAATTATTGATGTGTAGTTTCATCATCAGAGACACAGTCAGGTCGTCCTAATCTAATTTCTGCTGAGGAGCATTTATCTGTCTGCATTATTGAATCAATTCCTCTTTGAATTGTATATGATACGTAGTGTTTTTACAGAGCGACAAAGGACGATCCTGTCAAAAAAAAAGTATTTCATCAAAAAGGAAAATATATCTGGTCTTATTTACGTAATAGATAAGTGAATGTGTGAGCTGCATTTAACTAATAACAAGCTGAATCAATGGATTGCATAATATACCAGCAGGTGAACACAGCTGTTTTCTTTATTTTAATTCTTAAAAGTAGTTCAACTTGGTTAAATATTTCATTTACTCTCTGTCTCTCTCAGTGGTCAGACCGACTTCACTACTACGGTTAAAATGATTGCATATTTGTCTTATTGCAGCCGTCATTCATAATCAAGATAATAGTCTCAATTCAAGTGTAACAGCAAAAAAAAAAAAAAAAAATGCAAAAGCAAACATAAATGTCTTATTTTTATTTATATTTCCACATGAATTTTCATCGTTTGAAATTAGTTGGCAGTCTTTTAATATCCTCTCGTTCTGTCCTGTTCATCGTAAGGCACTTATCATTATGTTATTTGTGTTTTTCAGTGTTAGCTAGGGCTGGGCGAAAAAAAAAATCATATCAAGATAATATTTTTCACATCAGATGATATCGATATGTGTCACGATATGAATCGAATCAGTATGTTGGTCAAGCTTAAATTTTTCGTTAGTTGTGAAGACATCAGAAGGTTATTTTTTGACTTAAATATGGTTTATTTTCTGTCAGAGTTTGAACAAGACAGATGTGCTGAAGAACATTATACAGCTGTTTCAGACAAATAAAACAGGTACGTGTATTTAAAACTGAACTAAAGTCTGACCTGCAGGAAAAAGATTTAAAGTTTTAAAAGAGAACATAAACAAAACAGACCATTTTCACCAAAAACTGGGATATATATATATTTATAGATATAGATATACACATGGGGGTGCGTCCCTTAACTACCGTAACTGGCGTAAACCGAAAATGAAACTTAACATGCTTTGAACGTCCGACTCGCAGCTTCTACGCCACACCCTACTTTTCAATAACCCAGTCGCCTGAGTTCTGGGTCAGAATGTTCTCCCATGAGAACCCTCATTACCTCCTGTTGCAGCCCAAACATCAGTGTGCGTGCTGCGGCTGCTCTTACGCCTGTGCTGTGGGCGTCAACCTAACTTTGCCGTGGCTCTAGCGTGATTGGTTCCTTGCGGCGCTACTTAATTACGATAGGTTGTTCATATGTCTGTCAAAACACGGAGGAATGAATCCTATTGAAATTGTATCAAACTAGGGCTGCAACTAACGATTATTTTTATAGCCGACTAATCTAAAGATCCAGTAACGATTAGTCAGGGGGTTGTTCAGGGTTATATTGTTAGACTTAGGACATGTTGTTAATGCAAATGTTTATTTCTATTCTTGTTTTAATGTTTTATGGTGGAATCCTATGTTTTTTTTATACTGAAATCTTGCATTTTATGTTTGCGTTAAAGTGGAACCGTGACTTAGACGGCTGTGCGCTGCTATCGACCGGCTCCAGAAATGTCGTCCATTTTCGTAATCTGTTTCCTGGCTTGTCCGGGAGTGTCAAAATAAAAGCTGTTCTTCGAAAAGTAAAATTCTGCTTCGTAAACTCCTACTCCGCCGTCACCATATTCAAAGTCGACAATGACATTTCATATCGACAAAATTCTATTGTCGACGTTATCGACGTTGTTGAGTAATTGTTGCAGCCCTATATCGAACATTATTTTGCGATATATTGTTATTGATTTATCGCCCAGCCCTAGTATTAGCCTTTGTATATTTAAATTATATTATATTTCATTTATAAACAAGCCGTGCACAGTTAAATTTCACTTTCTGTACATGTTTCAGTGTTCAGTGTCAAATGGCTTTTCATTAGATCTAGTGTCATATGTGTAAATGAATGAATGTGATGCTGATGCTAGAAGAACACAATGTGAAAACAAGCCAAAAAAGTTACTAATTATTTATTCGTTAATTCTGTATGGTCAGAACACACATTTGCCAAGCGGCAGAATGTGCTGGAAATAATTACAATGGTTGTTCAACATTAAATAGTAGAGCAACATTGAGCAGAACAACACAAACTTGGTATGTTTGTAAATGAAGAGCTCTTTTCCAAAACCCTATATGTCCATTTTCAAAAATTAGGTGTTTTTATTGTCTTTCTCTGTCACTATCACTAAAATCTATGTTCTAATGTTTAAAATTGCTATGGCAACAGCAGATAACATTAATCTAGTTCCAATTTTCCTGATGCTATCTTAAAATGAGATGGAAAAAATAATAAAATAAATTGTAATTAAATGGCTTTTATAGCGTTTTGGAAAAGAGCTGACACAAAGAACATAAAGACAATAGTATAAACCAGGTTTTGCTTTCTTAAAATATTAAAAAAAAATTGCCAAGCGATCAGTGTTCCTCTGGAGAACTTTATTGCTTACTTAATATTCACGATGCAACCCGTTTCCACCCTACAATACATTAATTGCGAATGTGTCCAGTTACATACAGCGTGTAATTTGATTAAAAAACAGGCATTTCCTTGATTGTATTTTGTCTTTATTTCCCGTATTCTACATTGTCTATCACATTAAGTTTTTGCAATACTTTTAATTTCATTGCCCGAGCCTGATTAATTGTAATAAAAAGTTTTATAATCCTGGCAGGTCTACTCGTCGGCAGATGTGCGGTTATATTTAAGGATGTCTTGCATCTTCCGTTTTAGTGGCGTGTACGTGTCGGTTAGAGAGTCTTCCCACAGTCGGTTCAGTGCACTCCTGTAGCATATGGCGTCTGCAGTGGCCCATATGAAACATGGAAATTAATCGTTGCTCAGGAAATGTGTTGACGGCTCCCCCCAGGCTTCCTCCGAGTCGCTTCTGATACCAAAACGGACAAACTTACGAAGACACAAGACGCCTCGCACACGCGTAACCCACACAGGCATCCGCACACATATACACCTAGGGAGTCGCAAACACTAAGACAGACAGGCCCAACCGTCTCCAAGGGACCAGTCTTTATAATGAGACAGAGATCTTCTTAATTGGCTCCAACTAATGAGGCAACAGAAATGCAATCTTCAGGGACCCTCCACCAGAATGGATCCCCTCTGCTTTTTTTTTTTTTTTTTTTTCCCCCTAAATGACTATTGGCCTGTGTCAAACAAGTGGGCCTTGCATTCCAATCCCATGTGAAGATGTGTCACTTTAAAGCATGCAAAGGCTTTTGTGTTGACACGTGGATATTTCAACGATTCTTTTCTATTACAATAGAAAGTATAAAATAAACTGACAGTGACTGACACGGACCAGTTTTCATGTTCTGTATGAAACCTGTCTTTTCCCCCGTAAGTGTTCTGACTCGTGTCCTTTTGAGGCTTGACAAGCACCAATCATAAAGTAAAAGTGGAACCTGTCGTGAGTTCTTTCGCTGAATTGAAACCACCTTCTTATCAGTAAACGTACTTAAAAGTCCTTTTTTTTTTTTTTTCTTTCTAGCCCAAACTTGAACCTATACCCTTAAAAGAGACCTAATTGGAACGAAGATCAATATTTCTGTTGCAGTCACTGCCATGAAGTTACAGTCAAGGCGATTTATTGGAGGCCAATCTAACATTCCTCACAAACATCAGGCTTAATAGGCGAGTGTAGCGTTTCCAATTTGGGGTTATTTGATAGAGCTTTCCTGGATGAAAGTGCTGAGAGTCGGTGTAAATGACTCTTGTGTTAGCGTGTGAAAGGCTTACAGCGCTCTAGTTAGAGAGAGAGTTAGTCTACTGCTGTAAATGTTTTGATACTAGTGCGAGCTCTGCCAATACAGATTTGATCCTGGTTCTTAAACGAAGCTCTGTTTATGCCCATTTGTACCTCCACCTAATAATGTGCTGGTTTGTTTTCTGTTTTTAATCACACAAAAATGAAAAAAATATATTAATCAAACGTAACATCGACATTCCGTAGGTCTAGATAGCTATGTTGTTTATGCACTATGTGAAATATTTATCATATATAACAATTTGCATAAAAATACCTCTTTTATATCGCAGGTACAGGGTACACAATTATATTAGATTTGTCTCCTGTTGCTAACCTTTGTGCAGAGTTTCAAATCAGCGGTAACAAAAGCGAGCAGGAGTCTGGGGTTTGTTTTGAGGACTCAATTGTACTCTCATGGCTCTCATCCACAGACTCTCTCTGTAGTGTTTGTCTTGATTCTTGCGTGGGTAGTGAAAGAGTTTAGCGGTGTTTGTTGTGCAGAATGGCTTACTGTATAATTTCCTGGTTTGGGGTCTTACTTTTCACACCTGAACCCCATTCACGGGACAGAATTACCCCGTTCCAGGTCACGTTCCCTTTCTTCTATGTTTGGTTATGTATGGTGGTGAGCTTATATAGTGAATGGTGTTAACATGTTAACCTGCTTTTATTAGAAATCACCCAGATTGTGTCATTAATGAATGTATTGGTTACAGAGTTCTAGCTAGGATTTTATGTTAGAGCAGGGGTGTTGACGGAGCGCAGGGGATTGTGCGGAAGCCGAGCTGCCGCCGTTGTTTTAAGCGTAAATGAACGTCACCATATGTTTGTAGCCTGACGTCAGCAGAGAGGGAGCCAATGGCAGCAATGCATCCTCCGAGGAGACACACGAGAGAAAATACAGATAATTCAGAGTAGGTGCTTCATACAAACCATTAATGTCGGACCCTGAGTTTGATCTGGGCAAATAATTACAGTCAAAATATCGATATGCTGTACTGAAATTTAGCGTATCTGGAGAAAATTTAGCGTATCGGGTCAACATTTTAGCGTCGGGGGCCGATACGTTTAATTGCGCTAGCTAGAACCCTGGGTTACATCATGGGACACTGAATAAGTTCAGATAAATCCGCTTTAACCCGCAGGAGTTTGTGTGATATAGTTCTCTGATGCTGATGAAAAAATTAAGAGTTTTTGGTTTTACACACATGTTTTCAGAACCAAAGATGGAAAAAAACAAAACATTTAGGACTTTCATGTGATTATGGGAGATAGTTTATTGTGAAACTTCAGTCCACCATATTATTAGTTATTAATACGGAATAATACAGGTATTAATTGTTATGTGAACACCAAAATACACCCTAAAGAGTGAGACACAACCTAATAAATATAGTATCATAAGTCTGTGGGTAGGATATGGGTTTGAGTTCTATATTGTTTTACTCAACTACCAGAATAATCCCTTCAGAATTCCAGTACCTAAAAGCATGCGTGCTAACGTCTACTGATGGAATGAGGATCGCTTTCCAATGTTGAGCTGAAATTCGAAATATTATTTGCATCTTCCCCTTTCCATAACCACACAGGGTGGCCATACCATAAAGGTCAACTTTAGGTCATCGCAACGTATCTGTGCCTCTGGGGGAGTGTGTTTGCACGTGTTTTGTGCACTTGTGTTTGTGTGTGCGTCTCGGCCAACGGGGGCTAGGGCATGCAAAGTTCATGGACGAAAGTGAGATGGCCAATTTCACACCCAGCAGATGCCTGCACCGGTGACCCGCGGCGACAGGTGGGGGACACTAATTGGCAGCGCGCACCGCCACAGGGTCGGGTGAACCCATAGTGGGTGTGGGACTGAAAGTGGAAGAGTAGGATGAGATGGAAGGGAAAAGGGGAACCAATGGGTGGTGTACACTGGCATAATATTTACTGTTACAAACCATTGAAACAGTCATGGTAGTCAGAGCTGGAGGTTTAATGAGTGTGTGGCAGTCATTCACACAGCAGTCGGAGCAGATATTACCACTTTTATTATTTCATTTTTGACTTTTTTTTTTTTAAGCTGAGTGCTCGGTAAAGTAACAAAGTAACAACGCTGCTTCCTGATTTCATTCTGCTGGCATTTCACTCCCTGTTACTTGAATCAAGCCGTCTTATATCTGTTTTTTTTTTTTGATGAATTAGTTCCACAAAGACACCGCTCAGCTTTAGGTAAACAACAAACAGAGCTGTATGATGACATGGGTGACTACTGTAATCAATATGTTTACCTACATCCCATGATTTCAACATAAAACATGCCTTGAAGCAACTCCAAAGCTGTATGAGTCACTGTGCACTGTTTTATTGATTTTGTTCCTTTGACCAAAGGGCATTTATTATTGTAACCAAGTGTTATCAGTCCTCCATCACTCTTTACCTTAGTATTCTTAACCCTTAGAGGACTTCTTTCATCATCTCCAAATGCCTCAGAGTATTTTCAGCTCACAGAAGAGCATGTCCTCAGAGGCCTCATCATTATTACAAACAACAAACAACACAGGGAACCAGGCAATGCTGCGCTTTATTCCCTTTTGGTGACATTTATCAGAATGAAATCGCACAAGTATCTGTCGTAATGTAATTTTCCAGCTACTACCAGGTTTCTGTATCAGACGTATTATTCGGCAGATGCACATTTTGTCTTTTAACAAACATTTGCATGATTCACGCGGGCATTTTTAATCCATTTTTAAAATAGAACCATGCTGATTAGAGCTGCCATTAACAGGTCAAATTCTGTGAATCCTGTCCGATGATTTGTTAGGTCTCTCTCTGTTGTAATCGCGCAGGGATGCATTTTTATCTTAGGTGTGATTAATCATAAGTTGGGTGCTAGTTTGCTTGTAAACAAGGAGAAGCAGGGCTCTCTAGTTTCTCCGTACTTTGAATTATAAACCTGTACCTCTCAACTTTTTTTTGTCAGCAGCTGCAGCTTTAATCTCCAGACTGGAGCGTAAGCAGCCATACAACATTTCTGCCCCTATCTGCTGAGTGTGTTAGAAAGAGGCTTTGATGAATAGATCTGCTTTCTCCCTTCCATCTCATTATCCTCCTTTATCTGTTTTATGGATTTACACAACTCCTCAACACACGCTGACACACGGTCGATAGTGTCAGCGGGAAAAGAAGATGTAGGCTAGCACTTTTTTTTTTTTTTTTATCCCCCCACATTGTTTGTTTAATTTCTCTCATTAGTGTTTGTAGTGAATTTCTGCTATTTTTGGAGCACTACTGAGTTGCTTTGATCGCTGGAGAGTGATTGAAATTCAGATATCTGTTCACAAATATAAAGTTAGGAAATTAAAAAAAAAAAAAAAGATACTGTCTGTCTTTTGTTTCCCCTTGGGTACACTACAGATCTTCTTTTTTTCCCCCAATCTAGGTCATCAACATCATGTAATTCTGTTATTCACATGGCTATGGGATGGCTGAAATTCACCATGATTTATCTGTTCAACATACTGAAATGACAGCTTGTCAAAAGCAGGCTTATGCCTCAGTCTTTTAGCTGTGACTCACCTGTCAACAGACTGAGAGGTGGCATTGTCATTGGGGAGTCTTTCTTCAGCGTGTGTTTGTAGGAGTGTGTATGGGAGTCGCAGAAACTTCAAGTGCACTTCATGCATGAGAGGCAACACATGCTGGGACGAGTGTTAATACATATACTTATCAGATACACGTCTCAATGCATGTGTGTTTACATGCATGTTTGTGCGCAGATTAGAGGAGCTCTGAAGGGTGGGTTTCATGTCTCAGCAGGTCACAGATGATCAGATTAACTGAAGCTGGCCTATAGCCTCCAGCTGGATTAACAGCAGGGACCAGGACTCTGCAGGTGCCACTGCGCCATTAGTTCCCCAAAAATGGATACAGCAGGGACACATGCACGTTTTGGCGTGGGTAGCTCGCGCAGCTATCCTTGATAACCTTAATTTGCCTGCACCGTTTTTTTTTCCCTACTTCATCCTTACATGAAAGCTCTTTTGTTAAAAGCCTTCAGCTGCTGTGACAGATGAACAAAAAGTTGTTTCATAACCTGCACATGGAAAAGACTATGCGTTTTAGCTCCTTTTTAAGTGGCATTGGTTCTTGCCTGCAGATGATTTCTTAGTGGCATTAGAACAGAAAATGCCATCACCAAACTTAATAAGCACTACTTTTTAAAGAGCAAGTAATGCTGGGGTCATAAATATCATGGAAATTTCCTTCAAAAATTTTGTTTTTTTACTCCGTGAGAAGTAATGAAGTAATGCCCGAGTCTAGGCAGAGATGCATTTTATAGTTTGACAAGTTTTTTTTTTTTTTTTTTTACAGTGCTCAAAAATGCTGCTTAAATTATTTATGAGAATGATCAGAACCTAAGATGTACAAAATGTGCACTGCATAGTAAAACTCTTGACCATGGGAGAAGCTGTAGGTAGGAAGTCCTGCTAAAAAAAAAAAAACAGCTTCTGTCTACCAGTCAACTTTCAACTGCATTTTCATCTGTTTGAACACCAACGTGACACAAAGTAACGTGTGTGGACACTTTGGTTTCACAGATTTATTTAAAAAAAAATATACATTAACTGCAACATTTCCAGGCTTTTTTTTTTTTTAGGTAATTTTCCATCATTGAACAAATTCAGAGAAATCCCTACTTTAATTCAACGCAGAATCCAATGTCAGGCCTGTCAGTGGTGTCCTACTTCATGTTTGTGTTACATGCGGATATGTCACTAGAACACAGTGACATAACACAAACATTCATGAATAAACATTATCATATCAAATGTAAACATGATTTTGTCTGAGTCAGATTTGCTTGTGCAGCTTCTTGACATTCATTGTCAAACTCCTTTTTTTTTCTTTTTTTTTTTTTGTTATTGTTGTGATTTCAGGGCTTCTAAATCAGTCTTTATTTTGTATCAAACCACAGCCCGTCATGAATTTTAAATAAGAGCGTTTGACATGGATTGTTATGCTTATTATTTATTTATATACACAGCCGTTTCAGTGACTGTAGAAGAAAATCCTTGATCATTTCTGCCTCAATCGCATGGAAAAAGCCACGAAACTTTATTAAAGTGTCTGAATCCAGTTGTAAGATCTCCCATTATTACGTTATTTCTCCCTTTCTATTGTTAATACACAGGGTACTGGGACATTTACAAATAGCCCCATCCTAATTATCGCTTTAACATCTTTCCCATTTCTGTCTGAGCTGCAGTTGGAGCTAACGGATCACTAGCTGCAGTGCCAGTGCTGCATAGTGACAACACTATCATGTGATTTTCAGCTGATGCACAACCGTCTGCAACTATCCCACAACGTCACTGCTCTGACCTACAAGGAAACAACGTGAGCTAGTGTAGCTGCTACAATGGGGTCACTTAAAACAAGACTAAAATGAGTTGCATGAGACTCCAGGGCATGGGCACATGACTAACACAGATACAGCCTTTATTCCACGTATCAGATGCAGGTGGGAGTGTTTGCGTTTCGTACCAGGGGAAGACGTACCCCTGAGATTGCGAGCGTCCTGGGCCAAAATATATTTTATCTCACCTTTATTCCGCTCTCACCCTGTCTGTGCATGTCTCCCCTCCTCCTCTGTCTATCCTTGGTTAATCTCAGGCGTGTCAGCAGCAATACTACTCCTCCATCTGTGGGATTACAGCTGGTGAAACAAAGACACTTAATTATTGCTGAGGCAACACAGTCTTACGCGCGTGTTGAAAGAAGACAGTGGAGTACTGTTTCTAAATTACCTGGTCTCAGTCCTCTGAGCTGAGGGTATTTACTCGATCGTACTTACTCAATTTATCACTCATTGCTAGGCAGGTTTAACAGCCAGCGCATGTACTGGTGCACAGACAAATAAACCTGATTGCTGTTTAACCATAAAAATTCAAACTACTTGTTCTTACTCACTGTTTGTCATTGACTCCCATTCTCCATTACCAGCTTGAATGTGAGCCAGAAGCACTCGGCCATCATGTCATAATGGATTTTCAGTGTTTCCCTGTGTCCTGGAGGTTCGCTGCTTCAAACTGATCCATTAGTCAAAACGGATCCATTAGAGTCCCAAAAAACAAAACAGGATCCTTCTGAGGAAGCTTTCTCCTCTTTTTAAAAGGAAAGCCCTGTCTGTGTGCATCCATCGCCTCATCACACTGCTCACCGCCAAGGTCACCGGGTCTACTTTTTTTGTGTGTGTGGCCTACTGAGCACAGGAGTGCTTGTCCTGTTGCCGTCTCTCATAACCGGGGGTTTTCACCAAAGTGGTTTCCCCCTGACCGGTCATAGGCTGACCCATAACTAGCTGTTAGTGCCCCTGAAAGAGACTCTTTCCTGAAAGAAGAGCGTAAGATACCATGATCTGTAAATTGTCAAATTGTTGTGAAGCTTTACTTACCTCACCAGTAGGAAAAAAAAACAAAAAACAGGCTGGTTTCATAAAGGGTTTTCAGACTGAAATACAGTGTTTAATCAATTTTTTGCTTTTAGATTAGTCTAATCCAAAATAGAGTCTAAAAGGTGCCAACCCTACCCTGAGGTAAATGTAGATCACTGTTACTATGGTAACACTCTGTTAGGATAACCAGTAGCACCATCTGCCAAAATAAGTAAAGCACAGGTCTGCTTTTGATTTTCTAATATTGTAGGACAAGGAATGGGAAGAAAGAACAGGTTTTATGAGACCGAATCAAGGATTTTTAACTATGAAGCTGTTTTTGCCCGTACCTGCATTTTCCCGATGAAATATCCTGAATGAGTGCAACACTTGAAAACTTATTTCACTGGAGTAAACTGAGTGGTTGAAGTGGTGGCACAATCAGCCATGTTTTTAAGTCTGAAAAAGCCTCAATTTACCTAGAATCCAAAGCAAATTAGTCCTACTGACGATGTGAATGAAAGACTCTTCTCTAAAACATCTAAATGGTCTGTCCTTACGAAACCAGCCCTGGGTCTTTATTGGAAAATGGCAAATAGAAAAGAGCTTTATTTCCTAATCCCCCCTTCTTTGTATCTCATCTTTTTTTAGTCAGAAACCTTTTTCTTGTTTTGACTATACAAGATGTGGAGGCATGGGTAAACTTTGTGCCACCGCTTGTTCTGGGATGTGTTCCAGTAGGTGTTTTGGGCTTCAGGAATGGTCTTTTTAATATTTATAGCCACCCATAGCAAAATCTGTAAACAAAACACCAACACAACAAGCCAAAGAATGAGGATGAGCTGTGTTCCTACTGGTGTAAATGATGTTGCATTAATGGCACGGCAAGATCAAAGCAGCCAGGGACAAAGAAAAGAAAGAGATGTGAGGGAACATTGAGCATTGAGAGACAAGGAGACAGAGTCAGCGGCTGTCCTCCCCTCCTTCACTGGTCAGTGGGGATACAACAGGTTCTACAGCTATGCTCTAAGGGGATTACACATATCACAGGCTTCATGTCAGAAAAATTAGTGTCAGTTTCTCACAGCGGCTCTCCTCCTCCCGTGCTGAGAAGGACAATCGGATAAACGGGGGAAGAAGACTTTGATACAGTTACTCTGTAGGGTATAGCCATCCAGAAACAGATGCTTGAGGGATGCACCGGCCGAACCGAAGCACCATGAGCAAATTTGTGGTAATTGCCTATGTGATGGCCAGTGCCGTCAGAAGCTCAAATAGAAGCCTTTTTTTTTTTCTGCTGAACTGACTTCTTTCTGAGCTGTTTTCCCCCATCATCTCCTTCCCTGATTGGTTTTCTGGATTTCAGTCTGCCAATACTGCCACTCACTCTGCCATTGATCATGTCACAGAGCGCTGCGTTAGCATCAGAAACACATCATGAGGGCTCAGATATGTAAAGCCTACACAACTGCTGGAGGAAACAAACAACTAAACAGAAGAACTGCGTGCACACGTACACATCCCAGATTCCCCAGATTCTGCTCCTCGGTTTCATCAATATTGTTTCTCAGTTTGAATAGTTGATGTGGGAAAGCAAAGCAAGGGCTTCATTCTGTGTGTATCCATCTTGGATAATCACAAGCCCACTAGCTTTCCTGTTGAGGCTGATTGGAGCCATTGGGGCGGAATATAAAGGATTGCTTCCAGCCGCCTTTACGAGGACGTTTACTGCTCTTCTGTCGGCTGCAGCATATAGGCAGATACTCTGTGCCTCCAGCAGGCCTGAGGATAGAGCGCCCATTGAGGGCAAAATGCAAATGTTACAGTGGTGAACGAAGAGGCCCACAACTGAAGCGCTATTCTGCTGAGGGGGTGGAAGACTGGCCCTCTGTGTCTGTGCCACCCACAGACACACAGCAGTCATCACTCTGACCATTCAGCTTGGCTGATGAAGGAGGCGGGGGGTCGGGGAAAGGCTTTCTACCTCTGATGAAGATGGCCAGTCAGGGGATGCTAATGCCAGTTACACATGGACCATTTGGGCCAGTGTTGCTTCTGTGTTTATTATGTTCCGCAGGATGAGGCTTATATGTGTCTCTCATGAATGGGTTGTGACAAATAAGATTAATTCAATCTATGTATAGTTAAAGGTACTTTAGTCAAACTAGTCTTGAAATACAAGACTTTTTTTTAAAAATGTAAACTGGTATTAAATTGTAATAATAATAATAAACTTTATTTGTATAGCACCTTTCATACAAAAACTGTAGCCCAAAGTGCTTCACATTGAT
>JAPSES010000124.1:6019552-6048190 GCA_029822895.1 Maxillicosta whitleyi | reverse complement strand
GTGGTAACATGGTGTTCCAGAACTACAAGGTCCATAATGCATCAGTACAGGAAACAGACTAAAGGAAGGACTTTCACACACAAAAAAAAAACGGCGTGAAAACATAGTTGGCGTTGGTCACAAATTAAAATCAAAAAGGTCGTAAAAAGTCTTAAATTTGACTGACGTAACGCCCCGAATAAAGCGTCATTCTGACCATTTCAGTGATTTCAGTGTTTCTCACTTTCCTGTATTTGCTCCCATCGTGCAGTGCCACCACACACCCCATTCTGTGAAATCCCCAGTTCAGCAGTGACGGGCTCAGTGGTGCAGCTGCGTTGTAAGGACCAGCAGAGCATCCCACCGGCCACTTACTCCTGGTACAAGGACAACCAGCCCATGAGCCCGCCTCGCCGCGCCAACGTTACATATCTAATCAACTCTCACACGGGAGTACTGGTGCGTATGCGTGTGCGCCTCCGTGCTGATAAGAGACAGAAGAAGGATTGTGTAAATACTGTGCCCTGTGTGTTGTCTCTGTGGGGATTTGCTGAGGACAGTGTTTGCCGTGATAATAGGTAGCGGTTTCAAATGACGTCCAATCAGCTCCGTCCTCAGTCTCCGTCTCTTCTGCAGGAGTTTAAGGCTGTAACCAAAGAGGACACCGGCCACTACAGCTGCCGGGCGTCCAACAACGTGGGCCCGGCAAAGATGTGCGAGGGCAAACACATGACGATAGGTGAGTGTGTGTGTGTGTGTTTGCTCACTTCCTCCTGCGCCCCCTCTACCCCCCCCCTCCCCCCCTGCACAGCCACCTCTCAGTTCAGGATAAAATCAGAGATGCAGTGGAGGGGAAAAGCCAGTAAAGTTGTTCCACCCCTGCTTTAAAAAAAAATCTCAGCATGTGTTCTTACTTTTATGAGTTGACTGAAGAAAAGTCAAAGTCGCTCGCAAATTTGACAAGACAACACGCAACACTCTGTCCTTCAGATAGAAGCATCTGCAGGGATGGAGGGACGCTGTTACAGGGCTACGGAGTCCGTTTTAGGTCAAAATGTTTTAAAGCACATGCAAATAAAACAAGTACTAGACTGAGAACACTGACCTCAATACGCCGCTAGAACAGCTGTACAGACACTGTATTAGCAACACATTAAAAGTGTCCAATTATATTACACCATGTATGATCATTTAAGATGGGTTGCTCAGTGGAAGATTGCCGGTTCGAGACCCATGTGGACCCTTGGGAAAGGTCCTTTACGCTATACATCCCTATACCTATAGCCACAAGGGGGCAGTGTCTCATTGTTCTGGTCCCAAGCCTGGATAAATACAGAGGGTTGTGTCAGGAAGGGCATCCGACATAAAAACTTGCTAAATCAACATGCGAAATGTTGCTTTTTTTTTTTTTTTCGTCTATGATAATTTATTCCATTTCTGATTTGTCTTTAAGATTTGTGCCCACCCTGCCTGAGAGTGGAGCTTGTTTTGTACTAAGATCTAAATGCCTGGTAACATTATCAGTCTTGACGTTTTAGCTAACGGTAGCTTGTGTCGCTGTACAATGCGACTGCTGTAGATGAGCAGAAAGGAGTCACACAAACACATGGTGATCTTACTTATCCAACCTTTATAAATAACATTAAATTAGTACAACAAGTGTAAGCTACTGTTAAAGGACTTTTTTTTTAATGGGAAAAGTCAATACTTTAGCAAAAATAATTAGGCTAATGGGAAAAATCTACTTACCTGTCCAACAAAAACAAATGCCAACCCCAGATTCACTCTTATTTTGGAGCTGTCTTTCCTCACTTTCCATTTAGTTCTATTTCACTGTATTTTTTTTTTACTGTCTTATTATTTTCTAGGTGTCTCCCCATGGAACCTTACTTGGATAAAAAATATATACAGTAGTCAGTGACAAGATCCTCCCTGATTTACACATATCATGTTTTTCAATGTGAAAGGTAATTTTGCAGGTTGAGAAACTCAGTTGGATGCAAAACTGATGGTTTGTGAAAATATGTAAATAGAAAATAAGTGAAGGGAATCGAATTTATCTCTGCACTAACTGCTCAGAGCTACTACCGTATTTTCCAGGCTATAAGACCCACCTGAATATACGTCAAATCGCATCTGACTATAAGCCGCAGGTGTCCACGTTGTGACATGAGGTATTTACACAAAAAGATGGTAAAAAGAAAGATTATTTCGATATTTATTTACATGCCTTCGCTGCTTTTTTTTCCCCCCAAACAGTGCCTGTAACACAGCAGTAAAACAGCTGGTTAAAAAAAATTGTAAAATCATTGATCTCCATCTCCCTCCTGCTGCTGAAACCATTGAACTCCTCTTCTTCGGTGTCTATACGTATGCATTTCTTGGTGTGTTTTCCATGATGAGGGTGTGTGAATGAGTTAAACTTAAAACTACCATCCTCTTCGTCACCTGTTCCATCTGTCTGTCTCGCTTCTGCCCCCTGGAGGCCGTTAGCCCATAAAAATCTACACTCGAGCCACATTGCTGTATAAGCCGCAGGGTTCTAAGCGAGAAAAAAGTAACGACTTATAGTCCGGAAAGTACGGTAAATAGGCCTCTGCATCTCCAACATGACCATTACATTCCATTTATCAGATGCTTTTATTCAAATTGACTTACAATAGAGGACATAAACACAGCATATAGCACTTACAGATACAAGGTGTACAGGAAATATACAGAACAATAACCAAACCTATAGAACACTGTTCCACTCATCAAAAAAAAGAAGGTGAGATGTATAAAGGTAACAGTTCTCTTGGTGTTGATGAAGTCGTATCATGTGAGAGAAGACATGCAGTCCACTGAGCCTCTTTTTGTTTGGTTTTTCCCACGACTAAAGGTTACTGTACAATCTTTACTGAAGCTACTGTATGACTTTCTTGGAAAAAAGTTGTCTTAATAATTAATTAAGGATAGATCTATTAATCAGGCTGATATTTCAGTTTTTTACTTGCGTGGGTTCGCCTTATTTTCGCTGGCATCCGTGGCCAGCGCTGTTGCCGGAAGACCCCTCCCTGTTTTGTTTCATTTTTTATATAGTCATGACTTGAATGATCCAACGCACTATACACTTTTTCTATTTCAATGGAAATTTGAGTACATGTGTGCAATATTTTTTAAATGTATTTTTCATTTTCTATTGATTTATTTAACTAAAATATTCTGTTCTATACTGTTCTACCTTTTTTTTTTTTTACTGTTAAATAGTTGTTTATTTTAAACTTGAGACCTGGAATATTTGTTATCATTGTGTCATTTTTTAGATGTAAATTTAGGATGCAAAAGCAGTATCGGCCCCAAATATTGGCTCATCGGTGATGAGGGAAAAAAATCAGTATCGGTATCGGCCATGAAAAACCTGAATCGGTCTCACCCTACTTTTAATCGAGAAATATCACATACTATAGGTAAAAAAACAGCATAATGAAGTTTCTCATCAATATTTTTTTTTAGAAATAGTGTCCCATGGGTCAGACTCGGAAAGGCCCTGTACTTTGGGTGGGGGCTGTACACCCATTGTCTAAAGGCCGCAGCCCAGAAACATCCTGAACACTGCAAAACAAGAGGATGATGAGAAAATACAAGCTGTAGAAATACACCGTCAGCTTCCAGATGGTTTTTAGGAATACCCTGCATCTGGTGCCTTTAGTATTGCATCTTTCCCTTGTGTTTTGTTCTCTTCACACCATCGATAACACATCTCCCTCTCACCCTCCCCCCCCAGAGGATGTTAACGTCACAGCCGTGGTGGCGGCGGTTCTGGTGGTCTGCCTGGTCGTTGTGGTCTGTACCTGTGGGGGGTTCCTCTTACACCGCAACGGTTTCTTCTCCCGTGAGTTATGTTTTTTTTGTTTTATTTTGCTCGACATGATAGACTGTGCATTAGTTCATCAATTACCATCAAAATAGTTTTTTACTTTGTCTGAAATAAGTGACATTTCCTGCTCTCCTTTCCATGTCCTCCCGACTCATCCGTCAGCAGGCCACAGAGGAAGGTAAGAGCTCAGTGATTGCATTAACATTGATGTGAACAAACACAGAAGCACGCTAATATTGTACACACTGAGGATTAAGGGACAAGAGAGGAAGAGGAGGAGGAAGAGGAGGAGGAGGGGTGTGCGTGGGTTGTTGTTGCACTTAGACAGTGTGTCTGCGTCTGTGTGCTGAGTCAGGACTGTATGGAGTGACAGCTGTGGCTGTGTGTGTTTAAGTGTGTGTTAAAGCCACAGCAGCGCCTGTGTTTCTACTCACTTGGTTTTTGGCGCCAACAGATGCAAAAAAAAAAAAAAAAAAAACCATGGGAAAAGGTTGTTTTTATATTGATTGCCACTTCAGAGCAGATGTTGAAATCGTGTCAAATCGTACCCCAACAGATGATCTAACAATGTCGGAAATTAAAGCGGCGAGAAATAATCAGTGCGACGTAATTATGGAATAATTACTGGCTTGTAATCAGCAAGGAGGAAAATATTGGCAGGAGGAAGAATTGAAGGCAATTAAACTGATTGGATAGCTAATTTGGGATTGTTTAGATATGGTTGAGAAGGTGACATAACAGAGAGCCGTGGAAGTCCTGTGGAGGGTAAAACACACCAGAGTGGGCTTCAGGACGCCGTGATGCCCAACTGTCCGTTAAGGGAGAAACCACAGGCCTAAATGCACGACCTCGAGTGACTGGCCTAACTGGCCTGACTCTCTGTTATTTGATTACTGGCTTGTTACTGCGCAGCGTTTGATGGAGAGACAGCGCAGAGCTCCCCTTGAAGCTGATGCGAAAGCTCTTTGTCTAGGTTAAAGTCTGATGCTTATCCCACTGAGCGAACCGGAGCTGTCAGTGTCAACTTCCTATTTATAGAACAGGCTTCTTCACAAAGACTCAAAGACAATGTGACATGATTTCTGATGCACCAATAGTCGGCACAAGTTAACGGAGGAGTGCGCATCAAGGGTTCGGCCCTGCTGATTTTTCAGCCGGATGTAGGATCCCTGAACAAAACAACGCTCCTTATGCTCACTTTACCTCCTATCTACTGGCCTAAGTTTACAGAAAACAAGGAAAAAAAACAACTATAGAATAGAATAGAACAATGCACTTACATCTAAATAGTGACAAAACAATAAAATACAGACATATATTAGAAAAATATAGCGTGGAATCGGAAAATATATGCAAATATTAGAGATATACTGTATGAAAGGGTAGAATTAAGAGTTTAAAAGTAGTATAAAAAGTGTAAACAATGTAGACACATGTATTCTGTATAAGTGTTCAACTGTAATAAAAAACAGCTGGAACAAAAAATAAAAGAAACAAAATATACAATATATAACAACACACTATTCAGAGTAATATAAATAAGACACCAATAAGTGTGCAAAAATATTGTTGTATTATTAAAAATTACATGGCTATGAGGAGGAAAATTACTATAAATATATCCAAATGTGTCAGGTTGTATATGAATAATGGGTTTATCACACTATAACCAGATAAGATAATAATATAGAGAGATTAATAAATAGAAGAGATAAATAAATACATAAACAAATGGAATGCACAAAAAAATGGCTGGGGTAAAGTGTGTTTATGGTATTTACACTAAATAACCACAAGATTTACAGTATCTAAAAATGAATACTGAGCGATATGGATAAAGTGTGACATTTATCGCAGTGTTTTGGACCTTTCCGTCGCTCCAAAACACTATACGTGCGATGTCACAGGCAACAAAAACAAACTACAAGGACATTCAGGGAGCGTTCACTGTTCCTGTCATAAACCAGGAATCTACAGAGAAGCATAATCCCAGACTGTGCCACAAAATGTAAAGTGTTCACCCTTGTCCCATCCCGTTCTGGACCCTCCCACCGAGTCTCATGACAATCAAGGCTGTGATTTTTTTTTTGTGTGTAATCCCGCTGAGGATTACGTAATCATTGCAGTGGTCAAATGAAGCTCTCCCAAGGGTGTCAATGTGGTCTGTTTGTAATAAACAAATGTCATTTTGTGTTCAGTGGTGGGACAATGCACCCACGGCCTTCAAATCTTTATTTTTGGGATATTTATAATCCAGTATTACTAGAAATGAGTCAAGAGCTATGATGAATTAGGTGTTTACAAGTTTAATATACGTACATGTAGCAGCAAAATTACACTCAGAGGGTCGTGTTTGTTTCGATAACGTCATACATTTCGTTGCATGTTGTTCATTTTTGTTTTTTTTGTTGTTTGGCTGGAAGCAACGTTTTCAGGTACATGCTATAAAAGGTCTGCCCCCATTGGATGAGCTCTGTTCAAAGATGAATCGAATGAATGAATGAAAAGCTGGAGGGAAAGAGTTCCTTCTAGCTTTTATTTATTTATTTGTTTATTTTGCCTAACTATAAATAAACTTGCAAACAGATCTGAACTGAGAAATGATATATATAAACCCATAAAGACCCAAAAAATCATCTACTGATCGAAACTGTTTAATAGTCATGGTTCTCACTAGCGCATTTGAGCGTAGCGGCCCCCCCACGCTGTGATTTTGGCCGCTACGCTGTTTTTTAATGACAGGGTTCTCGCCAGCGTAAAACCCTGATACTTATTGATCCATTAATCCTATCAATACATGTAAAAAAAATTGGTGTAAAATGTAGTTTTTCATCTTTTCATGGTCATCAGATATGACCCATTTGGACGTTCAGAGAATCCGTAGTTACCATGGAAACACCATCATCTTCTACAACACTTAATTCACCAGTAAAACCCGTGGAGTTGGATCAACGACAGTGGATGGATACACTTGTTTTTACACAAATAAGTTTGTGTTTTCATGTGTATCTACATTCAATGTAGGAAATTAGATCTAGGAAAATACATGATTTACAGTAAAAACAAAAATAAGTCACTTTTTCTCCAGTTTTCTTTGTTTTGAATTTACTCTGACTTTTCACGTGTATCTAAATTAAGTATAGGAAATGAAATATCCTGCACGTTGAATCAACAAGAAAGTGCTGCACATCATAAAAACATTAAAACAATGAAGACAAAAACTAAAAACAACAAATAAGTATGTAAAGGTACAACAATGCTCTAAATAAAACGACAAAATCAATAAAAATCAATAAAAATAACACAGAGGACCACACAAATATAGGAAGATACGTTGATTTACAGTGAAAAATGCAAAATATAGAGGATAATATTATGATAAATGAAAGGTTAAATATTCAGAGAGAGACTGCCACATAATAAACCGGGTTTTTATGGGTTAATGTTAAACAGGAGTCAATCCTAAAAACATTCCAATATATCATTCAGTTCATAAGGAGTAAATGAAGGCGTTTTTTGTTTTTTATTTTTTTTTTTTACACAGAGGATCAACCACGAACATCAAAACAAAAAAATCATTTCCAATCTTAGCCTCTCGTAAATAAACCAGTACATTACTGGTGTTCCAGTAAGCGTAGAGTGGAGCTTGACTCCGGTCTGCTCGCTGGCGTTTGATTGCTGCATGTGATTGGCTCACCACTTGACCTGCTCACCAAAGCAAAACGATTTGGCTCGACTGCATCACGAACGGCTGCATGTCCGAACGGCGTCGCTGCTAATAAATAACCCCCCCCTTTCCCACCACCACCACCACTACCTCCTCTTAAAGCATGGCGTGCAGTGTGAAGCCGAAGCGTTGACCCGTTTTTTTTTAATATTAAAGCCGACCAAACTGACCCCCTGCAGGTCGTTTTGGATCTCCCAGTGTCCTGGGGCAGCCCACATCAGCAGCCAAACCCTGCACAGATCTGAGGACACGTGAGTGTGATGACAGACACTGACACAGATGATTTTTTTTTTTTTTTTTTTTTTTTCTGTGCAGCAGCATGTGAACTTCCTGACTTCAGCTTAATACTGGCCTACTCAGTCATTTAGAGTTCACACAGGCAGTATTTCCTTTTTACCCACTGGGGGGGAGTGGCCATGTATGATGTGCATTATTTATGCAGGACAAAGATATGAGTCAGGATGCAGCTGTCCGCCTCAGGTTTCTTCTCCTCTTCTGTGACTGTGTCAAACTGTCCAATGCACTTACAGCATCTTTGTCTTTCAGGTCCAATGTCAACTACATCCCACCGCCCCAAGAAGTAAGTGTGACTTTATTTTCTCTGCCCTTTTCCTCCTTTCACCCCCCACTCCCTCCATTTCTTTTCACTTTCCTGAGCAAAAGCCTGATTTGAGACACAGTGGAGATTTGATTGACGCCACACCTCTAGGGGATGAGATTCGCTCTAGTAGAATTAAAGGTAACGCCTCCCTCTGAAGGTTACTTATTTTCCCGCACAGAAACGGCGCCATTTCGTCCCTTTAACGGCGTCCGATATTGCGCTGACGGAGCCGAGTTTGTCATCGATTTCTATAGGAATTGCCTTCAAATTAAATATGTTTCATTAATTATTAAATAACATTCTTCTTATGTAACGCTGTATACATTTCACATCATATTTCGTGTGTTCAGCTGATCTGCCCGTGACTAAGAGTGAGTCAGAGTTACACGTGCTCAGCTTTTGAGATGTACAGACTATTAAATATGGCTTTGGAAAAAAAAAAAAAAAAAATGAAGGCACCCAACTGTACGACGCATTGAAAGGTCAGCGTTTGTCATAAATGAAAATCATAAAGCCATCAGGGGTTTTATTTGGTGCAAACGTTCACCACAGATAAATGTTTGCTTTACAGTTTTTATAAAGAAATTCATATTACTGACGAGAAAAGCCCACATGAAAACAATCTAGAAACACTTTATATATGTATGTGTATTCCAAAAGTCTTATTCTTTTCCATTCGTATAGAGTCCTAGGTTATTTCCAAAAGTCCATGTGCATGTCCTCCTGTCCTCTGTAGGGGACAAAAGTCACAGATTTATTTACCACTGCAAAGGACAATCCATTAAAAAAAAAAAAAAAAAGTATCTGGAAAAACTGTAGTATCATGTTTTTTTCCATTCAAGACAATTATTAATATAAATAAAATAAAATATTTGTTTTCCTGGGTAGATAGAATGATAATTGCAATCCAGTATTACTAGAAATATGGATGGATGGATAGATTACTTAAAAAATGAATGGAGAAGTAAAAATAATTTCATTATTTATAGGTTATTATGATCGTATTTTAATGAAGTTACATCAAATTGACCAAAAATGACTCTTAACCTTGAACCTTAATATCTTCAGTGTCACTTTTGCGTTTCACAAATTCCTCCCGTGGGCCAGATTGGACCGTTTGGGGGGCCCAGTTTTGGCCCCCGGGCCGCATGTTTGACACCTGTGCTGTAAACGGTGAAAGCAGATCTTCAGCTGGTGCAGAAGTGCAGTTGAATCCGACTGAAGGAAGCACATCCGTGGTTAAAATGTGATGTTTTTGATTTGTAAAATTAAGAACGTCCACATGCGGGCGAGGACATTCACAGGCGTCATTGATTCTTATTTAGCCTGGATTTGTTATTTTGATATAATGGTGCTGATTGATTGATCCATATTGACGGATATGAATGAAGGTGAGGATGAGTGTAACTGACGGACGGTCACACTACGGGCGGCCGTGGCTCAGTTGGTAGAGCGAGTTGTCCAATGACTAAAAGGTTGGAGGTTCAAATCCCTAAATTACTCCCAGTAGTGCCTTGCATGTTACAATAGTATAGTATCCATCCTACTGGGATATGAGTGTGTATGTATAGAAAAGAACTATAGAAGTGCAGTACATTTACTTTTTTTTTTTTTTGCCCTTTCACAACGATTTACAGTAGAAAGATGAACCATACCTCATTATATAATAATGGAATAATGAGCACTTTTTGATCTGTGATAGAAAAAAAAAAAGTTTTAACCTAATTTTGTGGCTTAAAAATATATTTTCTAAATTATTTGGACAGAAAATTAACATCTGTTTTTTGACAACTTCATACACTGCAAAAAGATGAAAACACTAAATATGAGGAAAAACGTGAAAATATCTGTCCATGCGGCAAGATCATTTCTTGAATTAAATCAAAATTTTTAAATTTAATTTTTAGATATTTTCTATTGCGAAGCCTTATCATTGTACAGACTTGAAATCCCCCCGATCAGTACATTATGTTACATTTTTTTTTATATCAACGTGACAAATAAATGCACAATCAGAAATAAAAAGAAAACAACACTGATAAAGTGAGAGAGAAAAAAAGAAAGAACGTTGCAGGAAAAAAAAAACAAAGACTCTTAAAACAGGATAAATTATCTGACACTTCTAAAATACTTTGCGGTGTAAAAAACTTAAAGTGTGATTCCAATTTTCATAAAACTGTAAAATCTCTAGGGTGTCTGTTTTATTAGAAAAAAAAATAGTATTTTATCATATAATTGTAAAAAAAAAATAGCAAGAGTTTTGGTATTTCAGTAACAGATGGAGTTGTTCAGGTGTTTATTCAGTATATTTATTAGTATATAATATTTACAAAGTCTAATACCTTAATAAACAAATGTAATACATTTTAATATATATTTATCTGGGTTTATTACATATTTGTAACAACTGTAAGAAGAGCAGAAAAAGGTTTTTAAATGGTAGTATATTATAATAATGATCCAATAGAAGAGGATCAAAGTGATGCTTTAAATTGCAAACATATATTTATGCTGAATATAATAATATAAAGTGTTTTTAAAACATTAAAAAATATAATAAGATAATTTTAACCCATAAAGACCCAGTGTTACTTTTGTGGCAGTTCCAGAATATATTTTTTTCTCTATTTTTTTTTATCATTTAGCATAATATTATCTTGTATTTTGCTTTTTTTCAGTAAAAATCATGTATTTTCCTAAACTCAGTGACTGATTATGTAGATGTTCACAGAAGCCCAGATTAAACTTGAAGGTTCTCGTATTAGAAATACTGAGGAAAATATGACTTTTTCAGCAAATATATCATTAACATAAAGCATCTATCTCTCTGTTATTGATCCAATCTTACTGGTGAATGAATGTTGTGGAAGTTGTGTTTCCATGGTAACTACGGAGCCTCTGAACGTCCAAATATGGTCATATCTGATGACCGTGAAAAGATGATGAACTGTATTTTACACCGATTATTTCCATATATTGATAAGATTAATGTATGAGCAGTTACTAAACATTTTACATCAGTAGTTGCTTTTGTTTGCCAGTGGTTGTTTGGATATTTATGGACTAAATATTGAGACCAGGGGTGTCAAACATGCAGCCCGGGGGCCAAAACCGGCCCGCCAAAGGGTCCAATCCGGCCCCTGGAATGAATTAATGAAATACAAAAATAACACTGAAGATATGAACCATCAAAAATGTTCAAATAATTTTAGATCAGACCAATAATACAGTAATAATAACCTATAAATAATGAAAACCACATTTTCTTCTTTATTTTAGTGTAAAAAAAAAAAAAAAAGTTAACTTACACAATAGGCCTTTTACAAAAAATGTGAACAAATATGAAGCAGAAATGTGTAATTATACCAATATTCCACCTGTTATTAAATATTTAGTGTATTTGTAGATCCACTGTGATCTGTACGTTATAATGAACATGTGAAAATGAGGAAATGAGGTCAAATAATGACATAAATTGTAAAAAAAAAAAAAAATTGCACTTTTTTCTTAATAAATTTATTTTTGTTCGTGTTTTTAAAGGATAGTTTTAGATGTAAACATTTTAATACTAAAATTTTTACTTTTTTTCATGCTAAAACATAGTAATCACACATATAATTGTGGAATTTATATCATTTATGTATTGTGTTATTATTTTTAATGATTTTTAATGATGATTGTTTTATTTAGTTGATAGTTGATAATAAAATCTGATTTTTTAGCTATTTTTTGATATTTATATCTCGCATTAAGCAGCATGATAAGAGCACACTGGGGGAAGTATCCGAGATGTGTCTTTTTTTTTTGTTTTTTTTTTTGTTTTTGCACATTTTCATGATACATCTGTCCAGTGTATAAGCGGCGGATTTTCACAGCATCTGTGTCTTTTCTTGTGAATCTTCAGAATCCTCCCATGTGATCACTATAGTCAATGGTTAGGGGAGAGGAGATATTTTTTTGGACGATCAAAACCCTTCACTGTCTTTATAATGGTTATTTTTATTATTTAAAGTCCCAGGACAACGTTAGGTTTCTTGTTTTAGTGACGTTCTAACGTTTTATGACGGATTATGTGAAGTATGTACGGCAGGAAAAAACAACATTTAGTGTGTCTCGACATGTTTCTAACCCTTTTGTTCAGACAATATGACATTTAATTAATTAATTAATTCACTGATGTTTTATACCAGTTTCATTCAACGCACTAGATAATGACTTTAACCTTTAGAACCCATTTAGCTCATGGTTTTTTTGTGCTTGTCTGTTAAAGCCGTGCACGTATTTGCTGTATTTTCTCGCTTTATGTAATGAAAAAAGTGAGAAATACATATGTTTGCTCATTTCAACCCTGTAAAAACAACAAAATAAAGGTGGTGTTACTTTTGTACAGCTCCGCATGTGACGCATTACTCAGGTCAATGTATTCACAGATCCACTTCTTTCTAATACAATCGCGGACAAAATTATTTAGACCATCAAAAATCATCAAAAACAACGATTATGCAATTAAGTCTGAACTCCTGTGTGTGTCATGTGACTAAAACAGACAGAAAAGAAAACATGGAATGAATAAAAACTATTTTTGTCAGTACAATGACATAAATATTGATGTAAGAACTGAAGTGATTTTGTTTTTTATCAAGAAAATCATAGAAAATGTATAGATATCAGCTCTGAAATTCAACTATTATGAGCTATTTTTGTTGTTATTATTATATGCGTCCAAACAAACGTACCTTTTAGTTGTACCAGGCGTTAAAATAAACAAGAAATTAAAGAAAACAAGCACAGTTTAATAATATTATTTGTTTGTTTTTTCTTTGTGTCATGAACAAAATAACCTAATAGACCAATGTTGCACGAAATGTGACCATTTTTAGTCAAATAATGTCCAACCCCCGAAACCTCCGAGACTAAATAAATGACCCCTGATTCCAAATGCAGCTCAGAAACCTCAGGAAAACCTGCTGGACATCAGCAAAAAGCAGCGGTACTGTCGTGCCACTTTGTCTGCGCTCAGACAACTGACACCAAAACGTGAAGTTCAAGTTACTGTATAATTTTTCCCAGCGCATATTAAGAAGATCGCAAGATGCAAGATGATATATTATCGCAAATAATGAACTCCGAAGAGAGAGAGGGGGAAAAAAATCGGAGGGAAATCAAATGTAAAAGAACGCGAGCTGGTGGGAACAGTACAGTAAGTCATAAACACTTGACCTTTGACCTTCACTGCAACAGCCATCTGCTAACGGGGGCTCCCTGTTGTAACACCTGCCGAGCACCAGCTGTGTGTCAAAACTCACACTGAAAAACACAGCAGCGTTAAGCAAAACACACAGAGAGGAGCTGGGAATGCCAGAAACCAGACCTTTGTTTTGTTTTTGTGCTTTTATGCTTCTATGAAACTGGGTTCATTTTAGTATCTGACATTTTAGCAGCTTTTTAGACCCAATAATAAAAGACAAATGTAGACATGTTTCCCCCCCACAGGATCTACGGTACCTAATGTTGACCTCAGATAAATGCAAAATAGTGCACTCTGAGCCATCCCAAAATTAATGAATTTTTTAATTAAAATATTGGAACCAAAAATATGACTAAAACTGGGACAGGAAACGCTACCTACTGTAGGTGTCAGTGCATTTTATCAGAACCACATGGCTTAAAATGTTCTTATATACCGCTCACTGTGTTAAATTTGTTGATCCTAGTGGTTTTTCTAATCCAGACATGCAGGTTGTTCATGAATCTGCAGTCTCTTTCCAGGTTTTGTGTCCACTGGTGTTACACGCAGAACCTGCCCAGTTAAACGCGTATAAACTGCAAATGATTTTGCAGTAGCGGTCATTTTTGTGAAGTGCTGCCTTGCATTATTTATTTGTTTATTTTATTTATTTATTTATTTCGCACGAAATGCAAAGTAGAAAAGTGAAGTAAATTAAATAAAAAACACTGTGCAGGAGGAGGGAGAAGCATATTAGTCTTATACAGACCCTCCTCCTTAAAGTATAAGAAATAATAATTACAATATAACTGAAATACTTGAAATGACAAGCAAAGAAATGAATCATAAATAAGTGACAATTAAATGATTAAAAACAAAATGATAGCAACTAAGGTAATACAAAGAAACTAAATAACAATTAGGTGATTCAAAACAAGGAAATATTTAATTAATTACATATAATGAACTCAATTCCCAAAATGCACCTGAAAGATAATAAAGAGCGTGTAATTTCCGTGTCCTTTTTAATCATGTTACACGCGGATTTTTGTATTTAATATAATGCAAAAATAATATGTTTTATCTGAAAAATAGTTTCTCTTTTATCTCAGTAATTTTTATTTATTTTAATAGACCCAAAGTGCTTCCGGACTTACATCATAACATTCATCTACATCTAGTGTGAATTTTTCACCCCCTGTGTCTTTGTTTTTAGTTTCATAGACGCACCTACTGTTTTTAGTTTTTACTACAGTGCATTAGAATCAGTCTTGGGTCCTGTAATAATTCATGCTCTCACTGACCCTGAAGCCCCCCCCCCCAACACACACACACATGCACACACACCCCCAGCACGTAACCACGACACAGTAGGAAACTAAATCAGTTCCCAGAGTCTGGAATAAAATATAAAAGAAGTGAGATTTTACATTTGAGACACCAGCAAGAATTACTTCACGCAACATTTTCCCATGTTTTTAATCAGCATTTACAAATTTGATGCATTATTATTATTATTATCATTATTATTATTATTATCATCTTATTATTATTATCATCATCATCATTATTATTATCATTATTATTATTATTGTTATTATTATCATTATTATTATTATTATTATTATCATCATTATTATTATCATCATCATTATTATTATCACTATTATTATTATCACTATTATTATTATCTTCTTCTTCTTATTATTACGGTAATACTTTATAATAAGTACACACTATCAAGCATTACTGAAGCGTTAACAAATACTGAAGTCATCATTTATAAAGCATATTTATGACTCATCAGACATTTATGAATGTTTTACTTTTCATTAATAAACTCATCTACAACACGCTTCATTACTGCATTTCCATCAATTCTGGATTCCGCGTTTTAAAATGAAGTATTGCATCACTTAAAACCAGTTATGATGTGCATTTATGTTCACACACATACACTGTTCACACATGTACTAATGCTTAGTGAATATGTTAGTAGGTATTTTATACTAACTCACGCATTCCTTTTCCAATAGATGTTTTATAAACTGTTATTAATACAGGAATTAATTATTTCAGGTAGTTATAAAGCACTTTATTACTTATTAATTAAATATATGGTGTGAGCTCATCTGAAATGTGCACTATTTATGTCCTCTAAAGCATTTACAAATTAGGTTTAAAGGTTTTGGAATGAATAAAACCTCACAAAAGTCTATTATTGTAACAAAGGAACGACACGACACATGGGATTATCAAACAAACCGTATTAATATTTATTGCAACCAGCTACTATTAAGTATTCATGTCATAAATATGCTTTATAAATGATGAATTCAGTATTTGTTAATGCTTAAGTAATGCTGGATAGTGTGTTACCATAGTAATAATAATAATAATAATAATAATGATAATAATACATTGAATTTGTATATAGGGCTTTTTTGGACACTCAAAAACGCTTTACTTTGAAATAAAACAAAGAGAACAGAAAAACAATTACAAACAATTACAATTAGAATCAACAGATGACTTTGTATTCTCATCAAAAACTAAAAAAAACAAACATTTATGACCAGATACATTGGAATAAAAGTGCATCTGCTTTCATTTACTGTCACACTTGTAGTCGCTGTGGTGAATTGACGTATTTCTGTACAAATTGTCGTGTTATTTATTTTCTAAATGGCCTGTTTTTCTTCTTCCGCAGCCGCAGGACTTTAAACACACCCAGTCGTTCATGCTATGAGAAGCTGGCCTTCCTTTGAGCGCACGTCCGTCCTCGTGAAAAGGTGCCAACACTGGATTCTCACTGGAGTTTCTCTTCTTCGTTCTCTCTTTCTCTTGCTCTTTTTTTTTTTTTTTTTTAATTCTATGAACTCCGACTGAGCTCTTCCAATGATCTTCCAATAAAAGACAATAGCAAGGCTTCTTTTTTCCCCCCTCTGCTTTGCTGTGTGGGTCACCTCTGTGTTTTCTGCTCATGTTGGACTCAAATCCACTTTACAAGGCACTCTGCTCCCCCCTGGTGGTCAGAGGTGGGAACTGACTCAGACTCTGCACAGCCCAGGGATGAGCAGAGCCTTTTTTTTTTTTTTTTTATATATATACACATTTTCCTCTTCCCTCTGCAGGCCAATCATTTTAACTCAATCTTCAGTTCTTCTTCAACCAAAGACTGGTGTTTTTCTTATTTCTCTGCTTCTCAAAAATCACAAGGGGATTCTCCTTATCCTTAAAGCCATAGGGAAAGCATTGTATCACTCCAAAAAAAAAAAAAAACAAAAAAAAAAAAAAAAAAAAAAAAAAAAGAACACTGTACGTGCAGTTTACTTCTACAACATCTGCCAACGTTTTTTCTCATCTCATCCGTGAACCCTGGAGTCCGGACGCTCCAGCCAATAACTGAGACCGACCCCCATTCCATCCTAATGTGCCTGCATGGTCTTTTTTATATACCTTGTGCCTTTTTAATTTGTCATATTTATCTATGGATCACTGGTTTTTTGTAAAGAACTTGCCTTACTTTTTTCTGTCTTTATATTTTTGTGCCACAGTTTATCAATGTTTATCAAAATGGCGTGTGTCTGTTTTTAGAGTGCGAATGGATTGTACAGAGTTTTATTTGAATGGTGTACCAGTAATTAAAGGTTTTCTATTAAAACAAATGGGATTTTAATGGATTTATGCACAAATGCAACACCTAACAAAATGTAGTAGACTACTTCCTTCCTGTGTGCGCTCCCATTGGACAGTCGGGCTTGAGTGGGCGGGCCTTAGTGCACCTGCTTGCAATGAGAAGAATTCACCCGCAATCACCTTCTGCTCAACACCTTTACGTCTACTGCGACTTGAAAACTGCAAAACAAACAAGACGAGAAGGTCGGTCATCTACTGTACGTTTATTTGTAACGCTTAATGGAAGCTTTAAACTGGTCTCCATGGTAACATTGACTCATCAGCCACAGGTGTTTACCATGACGCTGTGGGTGAAATGTGTGTGAGGATTTGAGTCGAACTGGGTTTTTTCTTGTGCTTTGTGTAACTTGATACGTCATCTCAGAGGTAAATATTGCTTTTTTATTTAGAATTAACACATTTGGAGACGTGAGACCTTCGCTGTACAGGAAAAACTAAAAAAAAAATAATAATAATCTGAGCAGGGGTGTCAAACTCATGTTAGTTCAGGGGCCACATTCAGCCTGATCTAAAAAAAAAAAAAAAGGGCCGGACTAGTAAAATAATATAAAAAATAGGATATGAAATTATAAATACTGTCAACTCCAATGTTTTCTCTATGTTTTTGAGTGAAAAAGTCAAATTCCATAATGAAAATGAAAATTCATTTTAAAAAACTAAGGGCACTTTTAACAAATATTACACCTATACATGTACATTACAAATACACAAAACATTCAGAAACAGGCAGAATATTGGTAAAATTATTATGACATTTCAGGTTGTTCATATTTGTTCAGGTTATTCACTTTTTTTGTAAAAGGCTCGTCTTTAAATGTCAACATTTTTGTGTAATTTAACTTATTTAAAACGACAACAAAGAGGGAAAAAAATGCTGTTTTCATTATTTACAGGTTATTATGATAGTAATTTACTGGTGTAACCATTTTAGATTCTTTGATTCTTGATTTTTAATATCTTCAGTGTCATATTGTTGTTTTTTTTTGGCTGTTTCCTGTACAGTAAAGGCCTCACATCTCCACGTGCATTTTATTTTTGCATGTTGTGATGAGCTGGGGCGTTAAACGTCCTGTTTCCAGTTGAGAATAATCCGATTCTACTTAAAGAACCTCTGGGATTCGCTGGAAAATGCACAGCAGTTCTCACAGGACAGTAATGCTCTGATCAAATATGGTGCGTTCAAGTTGATTCACTACCAACGGTATATGAAATATGTAAAATGTGAGTCAGACTAGTTAAGTGGGGTTAACATTTTACTGTATGTTAACTATTTTTTGGGTTATATGGGGTGTGGATGTGTTTTTATTGGGTCACCTGTTGTTATTGAATTGTATATATAAAAAAAAATGCCTTAATGAAAACTGTATAACAGCTTATATCCTGAATCATTTTAAAGATATTTTTAATCTCAGTGAATCTACTGTTAAAATAATGTTAAAATGTAAAAACATGGACAATAAATAACAAGATAAGAGACGAAATGATAAGTACGTGGGATATATTTTATATACATCTTTATTCCAAGTAAAAAACTAAACTAATGGCCTGTTCATGTCTCTAAAAATTCCATAATTATTTAATTTTTGCGGAAACACAATCACTTATTCATAAATAATTAATAAATAGAGTAGATATATGACAAATGTCAACTAAATAACTAAATCAGAGGTCTCAAACTCATTTTCTTTCAGGCCCGATTTGATCTGCAGTGGGCCGGACCAGTGAAATAATAATATAATAACCTATAAATTATGACAATTTCACATTTTTTGCCTGTTTTAATGCAGAAAAACTCCCATTGGATTATAAAAATACTTACTTTTATAAACTACCCAAACAAAAAAAGACGTGAATAACCTGAAAAACTGAAATTTCTCATGAAAAATAAATGCAGTTTGAACAATATTGTATTATTGTACATGTACATTATGAATCGGATCAACAAATGCACTACACACATGATAAAAATTGGTAAAATTGCACTTAATTTTCTTTCGACATTCCAGTTTTTTTCACATTTGTTCAAGTTATTTACAATTCATTGTTACGGGATAGTTTGTAAATGTAAATATTTCCGAAATTTAATGTTATTTTTTGCACTAAATCAATCATTATTTATAGACATAATGTAATATTTTTTTTTTACATCAAACTGAGAAGATAATATGGAGTTGTTATTTTTTGTAGGTTATTACGCTGTTATTTGTTACTTTATTGGTCTGTGTGTGGAACGTGAACTAAAATGCACTTTGCCAGTTCATCCCACGGGCCGGACTGGAACCTTTAGGGGGCCGCATTTGGCCCCCGAGCCACATGTTTGAGACCCCTGCTCTAAATGTAATCACAACCACCTTCTAATTAAGCAAAAAAATAATAAAAATTAGCGTCGTCAAATTGTTTTGATTGTGTTTTTGCTATTAATTTGAGACAATCATGACAAATATGTTCTTTTTTTTGGCCATATATTCTGTTTTTATCTGGAGAAATCACTTTTAATTAAGTGACCCGTTACAAAAACACATGTGAAAGGAAGTGTGCTAACTCCAAGTCACATGACCTGCTCCACATGATGTCATTTCCTCCTAAAGAAAACACTAGCAAGACTCCAACATATGTTCTGTCTTAGTTATTTAACATAGTATAAGTGTGTATTTATCAGTTAATCGTGTTACTACGATAACTTTATGAATTAAGTTTTAATTTCACTTAATTGTATATATGATATTTAGACAAATCTTTCTGTATAAATGACATGTGGGGTTCTGGATCGGTTGATTTTAGGCCTGAAAACAACAAAAATATCAAATTTACCTATCAATTATGTAGAGGTAACACAAAAAGTCCCTTAATTATGTAGAATTTCTGCAAACATGATGCAATTTCAAGAAAAATATGGGCCTCGGAGAGATGCAAAATGAATTCCTTTTAGGTTCACAAGCTAAAAAAGACTTGAACTAGTATTATTTTCAGTATGGATTAATCCTCTTAGTGTTTAATCTAAAAATAAAACCTGAAGTATGCTTTAAAAAAAATGCCTTTTATGATCAGAGCTTGAAGCTGATTCATTTATGTATGGTTTTCTGGTACTTGTCTGGCTTTAATATGTTTTTGTTTTTTTTCTCAAATGCACTCAGATGCCACTTTTTATCTCCGTCCTGATCGTCAGAAGTCATTTCCTTGTGTTTTCTCTTGAGCTGCGGCTGAAACGCTCTCTCCGCTCCCACTGAAGGGAATACTCAGACTCACTGTCCCTGCCAGCAACATGAATCTTTCAGGCACTTTTCCTCCTGACAGACATGTTGCATCAGAGACAGGTTGGCAGCTTGGAGCTCGGCGCAGCAATCCAACCCTAATTTTTAATTTAATATTTGAAAGAGGGTCTATAAATACAGCTCTGACAGGACGGGGTTTTAATTTTAAGTTTGTAGTTTGTACAGATTCTTTCTCGTATACTTCCAAATACAGAGTTTATTTGTTTTAATCAATGTAATAAGTTACAAATATGGGTGTTTTTTTTTTAAGTTTGGCCTGTGATGTTTAGTATGTACATTATTAACATTTTTTTAACACTTAAGAAACCCCAATGTTACCTAATATTATCCTTGGGGTTTCTTAAGTGTTAAAAAAAAAAGGTTAATAATGTACATATTAAACATCACAGACCAAACTTAAAAAAACAACAACAAAAAACTGATTGTTGAATGTAATATGTACATTAAATATCCTCTTGGTAGAAGATAGACATGTTCTATAGCAGGGGTCTCAAACTCATTTTCTTTCAGGGCCCAATTTGATCTCAAAATAATTGTATAATAATGTATAAATAATGACAAAATCTGTGACGACAAACCAGTTAAATTATGAAAATACGCACTTTTATAATCTACCCAAACAAAAAATATATGAATAACCTGAAAAAAAAAATACTTTTCTCATGAAAAATAAGTGCAATTTTAACAATAATGTGCCTCAAATTATTATTTATACATGTTCATTATGGATCAGATCTACGAACACACTTAACAACAGGCAGAAAAGTGTTAAAATTGTGCTTAATTTTCTTTAGATATTTCAGGTTTTTCACATTTTATTGTTACAGGATATTTTGTAAATGTGAATATTTTCATAATTTAATGTTATGTTTTGCACTAAAATAAGGACAAAAATGTGAAGTTGTCAATATTTATAGACATAATGGAATATAGTTTTTTTTTCACATCAAAACAAGAAGAAAATATAGTAATTTTTTTGGGAAATTATTCTGTTATAGTTTTACTGTAGATCATATTAGTCTGTATGTGGATCTAAAATGAGTTCAACAGCATTAACTGTGGACTGTGTTAGAACCTGTGGTGGGCCACATGTTTGAGACCCCTGATCTAAACCTTGGGCTTTATTTAAAATTTCAGTATATATTACCTCATCTTGTCCGATTTCTTTCCAAAATAAGAAACTGGTGAGGCTTAGAATGGCTATAACTCACGATGCAGCTAAGGGTTATAAAAAAAAATTCTGAACAGATACATATGTAAAGGTTTGGGTTTTTGTAAGGTCCTGTGAAATTCCACATTTTCACTTGTTTTCCAAAAAAAAATCCACATTAACTGGCAAGTCTTGTATGTTATTTAACAGTTTTAAGGACCATTAGCGCCTAAAACAGATCAGGTTTATAGATAAATGAGTTCAGTTTGTGTGAGATGACCTTCTGTGCACTGCTGCTATTCAAAGTGATTACTGAACAAAGTCATTTACTCTTCAGGTACATATGTAGTCACTTGTAATGAGATTGTGGTGGTTTGTATAAAAACAAAGCACTAAAGATGATTTAATGTATTTGAAATAGAGATATGGTATATTGGTGCAGAAATAGTGTCAGTTTTTTATTAATCAGTGTAAAAAAAAGACACTAAATCTCAAAGTAACGTACAATTAAATGACAACAGGTGACTCACAATTCAACCTATTATCTTTTTTATTAAATACAACTTATTTGTGACATGTAGAGATTTACAACATGGACAGTATTCACTTGGCCACTTCGTCCAGCTTGGGGTCTGGGGGGGGGGGGGGAAGACAGTAGATGAGAAATGGGTGTTATTTGTCAATGGTAACGTTTAGAGACAAATAAATAAATGAACATGTGAACAGTACTTTACATGAGAGTCTAAGACATAATAACAAATGCACTAAAATTGAACTAAAAAAACCTTAATTTTAATCTTTTGTCAAATTTCATGTGTGGAGAAAAAAAAACTAGATTATGTAGTATGAAATCTTGCTCCTTTTAATTAAAAAAAAAATCATGCTTGCCTCAAGGTAAAATTTAATTCTGAAGAGAAACAAGAGTAAAAGTAACCTGTAAATTTGAAGTTGGGGAACTTGGTTAAGTCACCACCACCATACAGCCTCTCGAGCTTGGTCACCTCCTCAGTCAGGTTCTTCTGGTACGCAGGTCCAGCATCAACAATGCCACCTGACGACCTGCAAGAGCCAAGGCATGCAAGGGTATTTAACAGATAAATGTACAAGAGTTAAAGCAGGTTCCAACACATTAAAAAAAAAGGTCCATTTAGAGGCAATACTGTATAGAGCTGAGGTGATTACAAGAAAAAACCTTGCAACTACTCTGCTAATGATTGGATTGTAAAATAAAGATAAGCATGCAGGGTAGTCAACAGTTATGCTAATTGTTTTTGCACTGTCAGCCTTAGAAGCATTCCTCTACAACCTGAATCACAAAAAATTAATAAAAGTGCATGCAATGTGGAGTTTAACAACAGTATGTGTGATATAGACTGACTTGCTCTTGGTGTTGTAGTCCCGGATCTTGTCCAGGAAGAGCTTCTGGACGGGGTCGAGGTCTCTAGCCTTGTTGAACACCACCGCAGACAGGCCGATGTTCCTCCGCAGGGTCAGGCTCACGGCGGAGCGGAGCACGGAGGACAACTGGAATAACCGATGCAGTGCCATTCTGTCGGGTAAACATAAACCAGTCCAACTCTTATCAACTGTCACACATTTACCTGCAGATGTTTGCTCAGTGCCAAGGAACGTACCCCTACTGACAATTGTCTCCCCTAGCCACAGTAGCATAATATCGACTTATTACCTTTAAAAATATATATCCCCGTGGTAAATCATAATTATGCTATAAAAAGTCATTATTATGCTCCTGCGACCAGAGCCAACAATTCTCAGCAGAGATACGTACTTTGACACAACACTGGTTTGCTACATCCTTGAGTTAGCATGTCTAAGCTAGCATTGGTGCGTTACTGTTACACAGAAGAGCTAAGAAAATCTACAACTACGTCAAAATGCCAAACAAATATATTTTTGCCCGGTAGGCATCAGACAAAGTCAGTTTAACAGTCACGACCTGATTTATTTACTTCATTCAAGTAACATTATGCCTGCTAAAGCTAGCAAAGTAAATTAGCATTAGCATCCAAACTGTTTCTTCTTATCGTGTATTTTTCTGGGCTCAACCACAACGAAGTTCGATTTATTTTTAGAAACACGTGAATTTGTCAGACTTAATGTCAAATACGACGTAAATTCACCTCTTTATTGACATTTCCCCCGTAACTCCGCACTCACCTTGGGTTTGACACAAAACAGCTCAGAATCCAAATGTGGAGAACCGCAGTGTATTGTGGGATAGTGACGTAAATACGTAAACGCGTACGTCCTGACGTCACCGGTGCCTCGTGTGCAGTCGTCGCTGTGTTTGGGTGAGAGACGCCAATGAATCATCACCTGTATTGATTAAAACTCTTGACTTTTCAAATAACAAATTACCTCAACAAATAATGATGATAATTAAAAGCCAGTCGTCAAACAAAAGGCGGAAGATTATTATTGATGAGTAATCATAGTCAGTTTAATCTGCTCTTATTTCCCCGCTGTTTGTCTTTTCCCAGCGTCCTCTGAAAGGCAAACTTTCACACCTGACTCCAAATGTGCATCACAGAACCTGCACTGGGTGAGTAAACACATCATACCTGAGTGAATACACACTCCTCAAATACTGTGTAAATACTCCACTATAATGAAAAAATGTCAGTGACGTAAACTACAAGTATTATTTATCTTCAAAATGTTTGTAAGAGTATAAAAGAATGTTGAATTCACTCATTAGGCAGAATATTTTCATTAGGGCTATATGATTCTACTATGATCACTAGTCAATATATTTTAATAGTTCCACAATGAGCCAATTTGAGATAAAATGCATATTACATTCTCTAAGCAAAAAAGAAGTGTCAAATATAGTGGAGTCAATAGTACAATATTTGCCCACTCATGTTATATTCTGCTACTGCTATTAAATAATAAATATCTGATTCAACATCAGATAACACCATTTGCTCTGGTCTTTTTAATTTACTTATGATTTAATGCTTGGATTTTCATTGTGCATTATAGATACTTAATGATGTTTGGATTTTCTATTTACTTATGTGATGAATAAATCCATTATTAGTTTGAGTCAGTTTGACAAAAATGTCATCGCTGTCATCAATCATGACTGTTTTCTCACAAAATCTAGTCTCAGATAAAAGTACTGTTTTTTTTTTGTTTTGTTTTTTTAAAGGAGTGTCAGTTTGATTTCAGCTGAATCAGTGACCTGGCTCAGTTTGTGTCAGGATGCTAAGGTGTCCTTGAAGGCAAAACCCTGAATATCTGGCATCTCCAAGGCCCCTGGTCTCATTTTGAGACAACACTATCTCCCTAAGACAAGGATATCAGCTTAGTGCAGACGTTAATGCTGAATGTATGAATGCACAAGGTCACAGAGTGCTGAATAATGAATTGTAATTGTGTTGACTTATGTATTTGCGCAGTAAAAGCCATATCTTGTACTCGGTGAGCTACGACAATGTGATGTGGAGAATGTGCTGCACTGTTTGTTATGTGTCATTATTATTATTATTATTTTAATATCTCAATCATGTGAAACACAGAGACGACACAGCTTCTGTATGTACATTCAAAACTTTATTATGGAATACAGTGTAGAAAGCGTTTTCCCAGTCAATGCAAATGGCCTGCACAATATTACACAGTGGAAAACAAAACTGATATAATACCCACAGAAAAAAGATAGAAAGAAAATCCGGCTTCCTCTTCTACTCTACTGCCCTCTGTTGGGCTTCTAATGAGCACCCTCTGAAAACCAAGGACCCACCCCACTGCAGCCTCCATATGTACATTTCACCCAGCGTTTCCTATAGACCTTAGCAGAGTCAGAGGTCACGCTGCATTTATTTGACTGTCACGTTGAGATGCTGAGAAGTATTCCGTCTATTCCCAGGAGCTGACTATATGAGGATGAAGGTTGAAGGGGGAGGGAGGGGGAGTCTTCCCCGACGATTCGATCCCTGTTTTCCCATCTCCGCCTGCGACTCACTCTCAGCTCTCTGGATAGTGAATGCCTATATCATCTATATATACAGACTACAGTGCTCTGCCTCTGAGGAGTCAAGTGTGCATTGATGGCAGAGAGGTGAGTAGCATGCCTGAAGGAAAAGGGAGGCGAAGGAGGGAGGGGGAGGTGCGGAGGGAAGTGAAAATCCATTATATATACAGACTGCCTGCCTGGCTGGCTATCCATCCGGAACTGCAAGTCATTTCCTCTCTACCTCGCCCTCCTTCCTCCTCTCAGCACTCCACCTGTTCTGTCTGCTGAAAGCGAAATGATTACAAAACCCAAAAGCTTACAACTGGACAAAACACCAGACTGAAAATGACAAAACACATACACGCAGAATTACTCTTAACCCATCCCCCCACGCCCCAATTCCTCACGTCTTCTCGCGTCCCCTCCCGGCTCGTGAAAACCTCTCTAAAAACATGCCCCTTCTGGAAAAAAACAAACACACAGAAAATATGAACTGAACAGAAAACCGAACAAAAAACTTAAATAAGAGTGATTTCTGCAAAGGATTTTTAACACAATATATTTTTTGTGTGTGTGTGAATAATATACAGACAAAAACGAAGCCCCTGCAGTTTCAGGAACAAAGCAGGTTTATAAAAAAAAAAAAAAAAAAAAAAGAAATGACGAACACGTAAATCTGAAAATCACAGATTTCTCTTTTTAAATGTGTATTTTACATGATATCAAAGCAGAGCCCGTTCATCTAGATTCATATATATTTTTCTGTTTGAAGTCACGTGATCACGAGAAGATACTAAATGTACAATCTTGCTAAAATGACAATCTATACGTGAGAAAGGAATCTCAAGAGCAGCGTTACGATCTTGTTTTTTGTTTTTACCAAATCCTGTTGTCATTGTTGTCATGCACTACATAGGAACAGCTAAAACTTCAGCATTACTTCAGTACATTACACGCAATTTAAAAAAAGGACTTTACATCGGTTGACTTGGTTGTCTCTCTTTTTTTTTTTTTTCCTTTTTTTTTCTCTGTTTTCGCACTTTTTTGAAAAAGAAACAAAACTGGAAACGATAGAGAAACCTCTAAAATAAAAACAGCTCATTCGGAATACGCGGTTACTACCATCACCGTCGACATATTTCATTATCATCGAGCATCTCCAGATATCCTTAAGAGCCTTGTGTGACTTAACACAGCCCAGCTGTCGTAAGAATGCGCAAAGAAAAGTGGATGGAGGGAGGGATGGTGGAAGCGGGGGTGGGAGGAAGGGGAGGCTCACTAATACTCCAGTGTCGACTGTAGAGTGAGTGCAGTAGTGGTGCATTAGGTGGGGAAACACTGGGCCTCAGTTGGAAAAAAAAAATCACGTTGCCTGTATTACATGATGAAAAACAATAGAATCAACACAAATGAATATATATATTTTTTTATATCTGATTAATTAAACCCTTCATTTTGAACAAAGCTTCGTACGAATCTGCGTGTAACCAGTTTTTGTAAATGAGGCCCAGGCCTGTGTGCGCCTAACGTCCTACTGATCAGCGGTCAGATTTGCCAACACAAGTCCACGCCTAAAATCATCTCAAGCAAAAAAAAAAAACAAAAAAAAAACTATACACTGGCCCTGAATCAGTGTGGAGAGAATGCGCTTTTTATTCCCATACGGGTGGGTTTGTCTCGATGCACTGGGCGGGGCTTTTTTTTTCTATACATCAGCAGGCCCAGACGGAGCGACCTATAAAAACCCCCTTCTCCTTAATTAAAAGGCGTCTTTGCTCCAATAAAGTGAACAAACTCGGTGCAAACTGGCTCGGCCACGGTGTCCGCCCAGGCACAAATGAAAGAAACCCTGGCTACAGTTGCTCCGAATGCTCGTAACTGACTATTTCAGTCACTGGAGGATCTAAGCCACGCTGCCTTTTTGGACACGTGGGACTATTTGGGGAAGAATGGGGAAGGGAAGGTGCTTGATGAGAGGAGATGTTTGTGAACTTTTATGTATGTGTGTGTTTGTGTGTGTTTTTTTTTGTTTTTTTTTCCTTATATGTTGCGTGTGACATTCTCCTCAGTTCTGCATCTGCTCAAAGAACTTGTAGGTCGGGTTCTCGTAACCGTTCTGCTGCATCTTAGACAGGTGGCGCTCCTCGGGGGTGACGGCAGCGTCCACCTGGAGGACAGCCACAGACAGACAGAGGGGGGGGGGAGTCACGTGGAGCGTCGAATGTACAGCACAGCCAATGTATACCTCACACACATACAATCGCAGGGTTCATTTAATGCTTCCTGTGATTAAATTTAAGTGTAATTGGCTTTTTACGGCAAAAAAAAAAAAGAAGCATCCACAACTAGCCGGCTTTAATTAAACTGCTAATGAAAACTGTAAAACGATAAACCAGGATAATTACAGAAGCAGGAAACGGATAGATTAGGGACATACATTAAATTACAAAACCAGACGAAACCCCCAGTATAATATTTATCATGCGAGGCGTCCATATGCACACATTTGCGTCTAAATCCTCTGCAGCTGAGGAAAGCAGCTTTTCACCCCCACACGACAGATTGACTCCCGTACACCAGAACAGCTTGGATGCACACAGATCAGCCGTTTCTCACCTCGATGACTCCGTGGTGGATGGACGTGTACTGCTTCTTCCTCAGCATCACCAAGGTGATGACGATCACGGTCGCTATGACGACACCTCCGACCATCAGGCCAATGATGGCGCCCTTGTTAGAGCCCACGTCCTCCGCAAAGAAGACCTACAGGAGGTGAAGGGCAGAGGGCGGTTACGAGGGTTCAAAACGTTCACCGTAGTGAGGGAAATTACCCCGTATGTTCAGGTAAAAGCCAAATAGTTGCTCTTGTTACTGCGGCGAAGTAGTCTTTTGTGTCCTGATACTTACTATTTAAGTGAAACCTGTAATTTCAGTTGAGAATGTGTGTTTTACTTCAGCTAACCCTGAAAATCAGCATCGGGACCTGATGCGATTTCCCGTGTGACGCAAATCGCTTAATCCAGGGGTGTCGAACTCATTTTAGTTCAGTTCCACATTCAGCCAAATTTGATCTGAAGTAAAATAATAACGTAATAATACAGAAATAATGTCAACTCCAAACTTTTCTCTGTGTTTTAGAGTG
>JAPSES010000124.1:5993785-6004459 GCA_029822895.1 Maxillicosta whitleyi | reverse complement strand
ACACCATGTTACCACCCAGATTTCCTCAGACAGAACTACAGGCCAAACCAGTGACGTATATTAATATAGAATGACTCTGTCACTGGGACAAACCAATGAATGAATTTTCTTGGTAGAACCCATAAATGAACGATCATATCAATTTAAGACGTGGATGAATGTAATTTATGACCTTAAATGGACAGTCTGAATGTTTTTATAGCCTAAAATGACTTTTTATGACTTTTTATGGCTCTGCGGAAACCCTGATATAGAACAAAAATAGAATTTTGGCATTTAGAGCAGATAACAGATGTACCGAATGCGAACGCCTGATACTGAATGCGTATTTAAAAAGAAAAGAAAATGCACGAAATCGTATATACGTCCTCATATGTTCCCGTTTTTTCCTTCAGTACCTGAGACATCCGCTCGCGGTGCTTGGCCTCCAGACTCTCCTTGGCCTTCTGGAAGTGGGCGTGTTCGTTTTCATCGGCGGGCGTTTCCAGGTAATGGTCCACGGCGTCGGAGGAGCTGGGCGTGGCTGTGGGTACTGCAGGAATGCACGGAAAAGAAAGGGGAGGGGAAAAAAAAAAAAAGCCAGTTAGAGAAGGTGAAAACCCTCCAGCAGGAGACGTTTTCATTATATTGTCTATTGTCTCGGCCTGCGTCGCCTCAGGACACACGGGCCTGAAATGGGTTAACAGAGTTAGTGAAACCAAGACGTAGAAACAGAGACGGAAGCAGCAGCTGGAAGCACACACCCTCCAAAAGCAAACAAGTGAGCGCCTCAGATGACCGGCAGGCCTTTGTCAAAGAGAGACAAAACCCTTCTTTCGTTTATACAGCTTCATTCAGACCATGACGTGGATCTCATGCGGGGGAAAAAAAAAAAAAAAAAAATCACAGCGGCTAGAATTTATCCCACTGTCTCCAGAGCTGTGGTAGACTTTCCAGTCGAATAAATGGATCAGCCACTGCGTGAAAAGTGGATTTAATCAGCGGAGAGTTTATTATCTATTACAAGTATGCTATCAGGAAAGTTGTGTGTGTGTGTGTGTGTGTGTGTGCGAGCATGAAGGTCGAACGTCATTGTGAAATTGGTTATGTCTGATGAAATCGCACGACTGCACACGATACAAAAACACCAGGGATGTTATTTACTCTGACCTCAGCGGAGTATCAGTCTGCGTCTTTAATAACATTTAAAGGGGTCGCCAACAGACAGGAACACATTTTCTCATTTACGTCTGTCGTATTTGGCCAAAATTACAGTTCTCCCGAGTTTTTTTTTTTTTGTTTGTTTTGGTGGTTTCTGGCTCAGTACAACTGTTTAGAATTGTCGTTTTCCTTCAGTACAACTTTAAACATCTTTAACCTTCTCTTCTACTACATCTCAGAAGCAGATATTGTACTTTTCACTTCACCGCTTTACTTTGATAGTCGTAAATACTTTTCAGATTCTGGGTTTTCATCACCTTCCGAAAGTGTTGGTTGTAAATAAAGATGTTACTTTAAGTCTGCCGGACCTGAAGTCTGCCGGATCATTAAAATAATAACATAATAATATCATGTTCCACAATTTATATGTGTAATTTTTATGTTTTAGTGTCAAAATTTCCAATATTTATTAATTATTTGGCCTCAGTTCCTCATTTTCACATGTTCATTATAAAGTGGAGATCACAGTGGATCTACAAATGCACAAAATATTTAATAAAAAGTTGAATATTGGTACAAATACACTGAATTGTATTGAGACGTTTCTGGTTGTTCATATTTATTCACATTTTTTTGTAAAAGGCTAATCTGTAAATGTAAACATTTTTGTGTAATTTAACTTTTTACACTAAAAAAAAAGTGGTTTTTATTTATAGTTTGTTATGATAGTGTTTTATTGGTCTGACCCACTTTAGATTGAATTGACCTAAAATTATTTTAACATCCTTAACTGTTTATATCTTCAGTGCAACTTTTGTATTTCACGCATTCATCCCGTGGGCCGGAATGGACCCTTTGGCGGGCCGGTTTTGGCCCGCGGGCCGCATGTTTGACTCCCCTGCTTTAAGTTTTAACAAAATTCCCTTCCTCATTCAACTAAATAAACACTTTTTAAAAAAAAAAATTGGGGTAAGAATGGGTGTAAGAAAACATCGGTTCTGCAATATATTGCGATATTTCATTTCACAATACTGTATCGATATTAAAAAGTAGCGTATTGATATTTTTAGGTATTTATTCAAATGCAGATATGGCTGCAGTTCATTTTTGTTTTTCTTTATTTTTTTAATATTTTATTTATTATTATTTAACACTGTTTTATTGTATAATGGTTATTTGAAGCGTCCTAAAAGCACTTTTTACTGTTTGAGAGGCAGATGTTAGTTCATTTGTTGCGATTGCACAAAAATAATGTTATGATTATAGTTATAAACTAATAGAATATGAACATTTAAGCAGGATCTTAAACTCTAATGACTGTAAAACCAACAAAAAAAATTGCCTTTTCAACAGTATCGTACTGCCAGGTTCTTGCCGATACACACCCCTAGTTCCTACAGGGTTCTACAAGTGAACTAGAACAGAATTTAATGCCTATTTTAAGGCCATACTGGCAGAATTTAGGAGGATGTATGTATTTAATCCAACACCTTGATTCCTTAAAAGTTGGCAATAATTGGTTCCTAACCGACTAATGTTACTTTCTTTGCAGTTTGGACATTTAACAGACACATTTATGGCTATATGTATATACGTTATCAAATTTAATACGATTTTAAAGACTTTTTTAAGGTATTAAGTGCAGATTTGTAAATTGAAGACCCCACAGAAACCCTTTTTTATAGTATGTGGAAACAAGGGAATTGGCTCAACCTAGAACATGCGTCAGTAAAATACAACATATGCATGAACGTAACTGTAAAATAACTAAAAACCGTTATATGTTGTGTCTCATGTTTATCTAAACCCACTTTTATTAGTCTTTAATGCATTTATTTGCGTATTTGGACCCTAATACTTCATAAAGTTTGATTTTGATCCGTCCAGCTGCTGCAAAAATATCTTTATATTCATTTTGGCAAAAAAATAGAATGGATTTCTACATCCTGTTTTGATCCCTGCTTAATTGTTTATGTCTATAACTAGTTACATCACGACATTTGCACAAATAAGGTCAAGATTTTTGACGAACATTTTTCTGAATACGACATAATTGTGTCTCAGAACCAGGGGTTGTGGTCCGTACTGTAGTCCAAACTTTAAGCCGATTACCTACAATGTTCAATTGTTGGTTGAACAGAACAGAGCAGCCAACAACCCAGAGGGGGCGGGGCATGAAGTGGCTCATTTGCATATACAGAGCCAGCACTCAAAACGACCTTTCTGGTGTCATTACTCAGAAATAGTGTCTTCGATAGACCTGTGGAGTTGAATTAAAGGAGAATTCAGACCCAAACAGAACATTTACAGTTTATATCGGCCACAAGGAAATGTTTAAAAATGCGTAATTCCATTTTTAAAAAAGCAAAATATCACTGCTTTAAGTATATTTTCCATATTTTGACTTGCAGTGAGTATATTCACTGTTTCGTGTTGCTATTTTTGCTTCAGTAAATGATTTAAATATAAATAAACATCCTCCTCCTCTTTATTAGAATATCCGTCCCAAGTAAAAGCCTTTAATAGAAGCAAATATGTCACTCAAGAAACGTTTTATTAATATTGCAGCGTCGCAGCCATAAAACATATTTTTCAGGAATAACTAATTATCGTATTGTTTATATGTAGAAAATCTACCCAAACGCCATACATGTCCACAACTGCAGTCGGTGGAAATGTGTTTATGTGAGCTGAGGTAAAAAAAAAAAAAACACAGCCAAGCACTTTTTCACCTCTAATGTGCTCAGCAGAGCAGAAATCCCACAAAAAAAACACACAGTGTAAGCGCACACTGTGGGTAAAATTAGATACAAATATAGGGAGATGGAGAAGGCATTGGTGTGTTTTACTGTAGGGCACAACACGCACACACACACACACACACACACAATATATATATGAAGAAAGGTCAGTGAACCTTACATTGAAACCATAGTTGGTTCTAAACACACAAATTGTACACCTTCAGGTCAGCAGCCGTAACACACACACACACACACACACACACACACACTAGATAAACTGGTTGGCGTTCAGGTAGTTTGTGACACAAACTATCGCGTCTAACATCAGGGAGGTGAAAAATACTTTGTTTAAAAAAACAAAAATCTCCATAGTCTCGACGCCCTAATGACCAAACACATTACTAAGGTGGGAAAACGCTTTTCCTCATTTTCCGTGTTGCCACTGCTAATCAATCTTCGCACTGTGCTGAAGAATGCAGGTACGCTTACTGTGTAATGATGTATTGATGAGTTTTCCCTCACAGCTACCTTGGAAACATTTCACGGTTTTTGAAATTACACCGGCGTAATTCGACATCCGATTTTAAATATAAGAAATGATTGAAGTAGGACTTTTTTTTATCAACGGTGATGTGGAGTCTGATGCGCGGGAAGATGACCGTTACGGCTACAAAAGGTCAAGCGCAGGTGATTTTATAGCTTGTCGTCGAATGACTGTAATTACCGAGATTATAGTAGTTTTCATAAATGCCCTGTTGCCATGGCAACGGCCAGAAAAAGAATCTAAAGCATGTTATTTCAGGCTTTCAAGATGTCCAACGGAGATTAATCCCCCTGTGTCTGACCACGCTTTTAAAAGCATGTCCACATTTAAAACAGTGGTCAATCGAAAAAGCTAAATTACGTAACATTTCTCCATAAAATACCTAAAAATCAATATTATTTGCGTCTACATTGTTAAAATGTTAAAATTCATCGCGCTCCTTCAATTTATTCGATGCAACAGCTCTTTTCCGTGTCATACTTGCATTAAGCTGCTAATTCATAATACTAAGTAACATAATGTAAGAGGACTGGTTAAAAGTTCCAAAAACAGAGAGATTAACATTTACGCTGAGGCCGCAAGATGAACTTTACATAATAAGATGAGGGGGCAAATGGATTAATTTGTATAAATACAGTTAATGGGTTTGTCTCATAGTCCTGTGAAATACTATAAACTGCTGCTCTAAAAATTAAACTAATTATGTAACTCGGTTGCTATTTCATAACTGTAACCTAAATTATCATTACTATTAGATTTTGGCTATTATCTGTTACCGATTGTTTGTGTTCCGTATGAAATAAAATGATAATTAACTAATGAAGCCTAAGCTGAAACCTGCATTTTCCCATTTTTCCGACATTCGCTAATATTATCGGCCATAAGCAATAGACAATTAAAGGGTTCTGCCTGTCCATCATCACACTGTACTTTTGATAACAGTTATTAAATGTTTAAAAATAAATCATTAATAACAATACTTCCCCCCCATCAAGTGTATTTGATTTTTTAAATGCCTCTTTTAATGCTTTTTAAGGCCTTAAATTGCACAAAATCTAATTATTGGTTTTTAATGACCCGGAGAAACCCTGATAATGTAAATGTCCGCGGCTAAACATTAACCTGAGTTCTGTTGTGAGCAAAAAAATAAATAAATAAATAAAATACACACAAACCTGCTCTAATTCATAAAGCCACTAAACTACTATAACATTACTGTGATACAGATGCACCTACACTGTATAATCGGATCATCTGTTATTCATAACTACAAAATAAAAGCTTAGCCAGTTTCAGAAAACTGGGTCTTGAGCCTGGAATAAAAAAACCCAAAACAAAACAAAAAAAAAAAAAGCTTTGAAATAGCACCTCTTTCAATAAACCACAATATAAAATGTCAGTGCCTCAGCAAATATAATAAAGCACAGGTGAACACACAGCCCCGTGGATTCCAGCTAACTGACCCGGGTGAAAAAATAAAGGGAACAATGACTTCCAGACTCCACAAAGGATTATGGGAGAGGTAAAAGTCTGTTTATGGGGCAAACATATGAACACACAAAGACAGGCAGTCTGGAAAAGGTTAGCCAAGTAGAGATAGTCCAGGACTGTTGCACACAGAGGAAGAAACGTGGTTTTTGAGTCACTGTTGGTGGAAAGTTCAGATTCAAAGCCAGGAGAAGCAAAGGTTAGAGACAAGCCAGAGGCGAAAACGGCTGGTGCAGGGGACCAGCCAGCTGCTAGTAGTTGTTAGCGGCCGTGGGGCAGGACTTACTGACGCTGCTGCAGACAGACACACAGTACTCCTCTGACTCAAAGTTATTCCTGTTGCCTCCGCAGCCGCCGTAGATAAACTGAACGCAGCGGCCCTCCTGTCGGTCAAAGTACCAGCGGGGCAGCATGGCCCGGCACGGACCAGTCTCTGCGTTGGCCCAGCACACGTCTTCAAAAACACACACACATGAACACACACACACTGGTCACCACTCACCAGAGATCACTGTACGCCACAAACTGAATCATTCGTCGTAGCCTCCAGTGAAGATGTCGAGCACCGTCAAAATAAAACAACCTGGTGTGAGAAGCGCGCTCATTTGTCAGGGGTTAAATGTATTTATGCGAAGGCTATACCCGCAAGGTATTGATTTACCCTTCTTAAATCTATGCCAAACATCAAATTAGCATATTTCTCAAAATGTCAAATCATTCCTTTTTTTTTTTAAACCAGGGATACTCAAAACTGACTTTGTACCCGGGGGCTGCTTTTACAAAATGAAGTAAAATATTCATCAGATACAAGTTAGAAATATTAGAAGATCCATATCTCCTGTTTTGTTTTGTTTTTGTGTGTGTAACCGAATTATAAGAGGTTCAATATGTGTGTGGCTGTGTGGGTATTCTTTGACAACTCCATTAGCTTGTGTAAAAAAACAGCAACAGCAGAAAACACTCCAACTAGCATATTTTTCATGTTGAACCTTTAGAATAGAATAGAATAGAATAGAATAGAAGTAGGTTATTAATCCCAAAACCTGGGAAATTGGTTAACTTATTAACTTAAAAGTAGGGTAGGAGATGTTTTCCTGGAGCATTTTTTTTTACTATGTTGCTTAAATTCCCCTTCAAATCCCAATTGCGATTAATTAAATGCTCTAAAAAAATAAAATTGGATTCTTCTGGAACAGACGGGACTGAAAAAATACCAACCAATCATTTTAACCTGCCATGTAACACCCCCCCCCCTCTGTGACATACACCTGTTAACGCATCGGTCACATGTTCTCAGAGGCTTGGAGCACTTTCATAGGAAACAGCCAGAGCTTGGCTAGCCGTATTAGCTATATTAGGATGAAAAGATTACAGGCAAACTGTGCATAAACCACTGGGGAATGTAACATTAACCAGTCAGGTATAAACTGGGGCTGTTTCTGCCAACAAACATACTGGTGGAATGCACAGCGTACAAAACAAACTTTAGAAGTGACGCTGCATGGCGCTCGTGAACAAACATTGGACCTTCCAGTACTCTGGAGGTGTGGCTTCAGAGGGGGGAGGGGTCTGAAGAAAGGGGTTTGGACTTCTGACTTGTGTATTTTCTAAATATAGCTTGTGCGAACTGTTTTTCCAGGCTCTCCTACCCCACCTTTACCCTTAGTATGAAGATTAACACTACACCTACTGTGTGGTATTTTAGTTTAGTTTAGTAAATGCTTTAAAATACATTTTTAAAAAGTCAAATAAAAATGTGGATTACGGGTAGTCCTCGGGTTACGACATTCCCGATTTACGTTATTTCGACTTTACAACGCCGGAGTCTCGTCCACTATTACTGTACACGTACTGTATACTGTACGTACAGTAAGTACAGTATCTTATTTTTTACTTTATTGTATTAATATGAAGTATAATACATGTATTTGGATAGTTATTTAGAGATTTAGGGGGTATTTAGGGGTACTAAAGGGTTAATTCCGACTTGCGCCAAAATTCAGGTTACGTCGACAGTGTAGGAACTACCGAGGACTACCTGTGTTTCATTTCCTCTGTGAATTGGACCATCTGTGGCATTGAGTATCCCTGCTTTAAACCTGAGGATGTGTTCTATAAAAGAGGGCGTGTACCCTAAGCCACGTTTCAGTTTTCTTAACGCTACCTGCGATTCAATTTAAGACCCACTGAACGCAAACATGAAGAAATAAAGCTAGCACAACCAATTCGATTTCTAATGGAACGTAGCTAATGAAGGCCCTGAAATGATAAACGAGCGCGATAACAAATATGACAGCAGGAAATTAATTGTTAAGGCACATGAAGTTCAATTGTGTTTAGCGAAGCATAGTAAACGGGCAGGAAAACACGGTTTTCGTGTTGCACGAGCTCGTTCCGTGTTCATCTAAACTGACACTCACGGAATCCTTACACGGCTTTCAAGATTGGAATTCTGAAAACTGTATTTAAGGATTCAACCTTTTTTTTATATAAATGAAAAAAAATGACACGAAGCTTAAAGAGTTTGACGTACGATGGTGATGACACATCGAACACTAATTATGTAGCGTGTAATTATAGCGGCAGATGACATGTATGAAATGTTCCTCACCCCTGACGACCTCTTCCACGGACTCGGTTGTAGTGGTGGTGGTGGTCGTCATGGCGATGTTGGTGGTGCGCTCGTCGTCGTCATCGTCATCGTCATCGAGTGTGTCGATGAAGTCGTCGTCTCCCCCTTCCTCCTCCTCTTCCTTTTCGTCCGCTGCCTCTTCATCCTCCTCTCCATCACCGTCTTGGTCATTGTACAGCGCCTCCTCCTCCTCTTCCTCCTCGTCGTCTTCCTCGGCCACCTCCTCCTCCTCGTCCTCCTCCTCTACCACAGATGGCCTGGTTTCCTCTTGCTGCTCAACTGGCTCCGGCTCCCGTACCATACTGCGAAAGAGGAGGGAAAGGGTAGCGACGGAGGACGGAGGAGACATATGGATGAGGGATGAGGATGATGAGGATGAAGAATTGGACGCGCACTCTAAATCGGGGGGTCTCAAACCCTCCCCATCCCACACGTGATGTGGAAGACACAATCCGACCCAATGCATCCAATATTACTTTCTATGTATTTGGTATTTATTCTGTTTTGTGTCGGTGAATAAGATGACATTCACCAAGGTCAAACGTTTAGTCCCTTTCTTTAAGCGTCTCGTCTGGTTCTGCGGCGTCCTTGTGTGCATCTGAAGCGGCGCAATAGTTGATTTAAGTTCACTGATGTAAAGTACAGAAGAACATGAAAGCATCAGTCCAGAATTTCAGGATCAGTGTATCCCTTTTTTTTTTTGCTTAACTCAAGCAAAAAAAAAATCTCTATCTCGTATATTTTTGGTTATATATAACAAAAATTATTTAATAATGACGTGTGATGTCTCGTCACACCACAGGACAGAAAACAACAGTATCCGCACTAACCCCGACTAAACTTTAGTTTGACACCTCTGCTCTAAATTTATCATGAACCTGAAGTTTTCTTTCAGGGAATCAGATGTGATGTTTCTCATAACGTTGCCAGCGGGAGTGACAGTATCTGTGATCAGCTGATGTATTCGTCTGCTGGCACCTCGCCGCCGTTTATCAGTTTGTACCTGTTGTCAGAGTAGTCCGTCTCCGCTCCGCCCCACCAGACGTCGGAGTCGTCGGCGTCCTGCTCGGCGCTGTCGGCGTCGCGCTCAGCCTCTGCAGGACAGCACACGAACTCCACCCCACGGAAACGGTCAATCCCGCAGGGCAACAGCATCCCGTAGTCATGGAGGTTCATAGTGCGGTCTCCACAGGACTACGAAGAAAGACAAAGAGATTAGATCAGGGGCTATTTCTGGTAGTTATTACTCTGGGATGTGTGTGTGTGTGTGTGTGTGTGTGTCCTTGCCTCCTTGGCCACAGTGTGCCAGTGCAGGTGGCTCTCACACTGGTCCATGCGCTCCTGATGCAGAAACTTGCACTTGTCGGGAACGAGCAGGGCATCGCTCACAAATTCTCCCACTGTAGCGAAGACAACATCCATATTTTAAAAAACTCAAGCTTCAGTCCAGCCGTCTCGACACATCTGACTGAAACTTTGCGGTTGCTACGGCAACTGGTAGTCAGCCTTTTTTTTTTTTTTTGGCACCTTTTAATTCCTGTAAGGCAAGACTACGTTCTAGGAAATGAAAAGTCTTGACAGAACAAGTCTGCGTGTTAGGTTGACTGGCACTTCAGAAACACGTCGACTATTGTTTTCCTCGTCGCTTTAATTGAGTCACATTTTATTTTTTTCCATTTATGAAATGCGAATGCACCGTCTACACTCGCAGTAAAACGGACTCACCCAGGCAGCGGTAGGGCACCACGATGTGCATGTGACTGCGACACTGCTTGCGGCCTTTCTTGCACCAGTTCTGGATACTGACTGGCTGGTTGGCCTCCACCACGTTAGTGATCTGGAGCTCTGGGTACACCTACAGACACAGGGGGAGAGGTTAGAGCACGAATCTGGTTTTACTGCTTGAGTAATTACAGTATTTATAACACAAATGTACTACTGACAACACAGGTTAGCATCTGTGTGTGGGTGGTTGTCATATTTGGCTGAAATTTTTTTTTTATGTCATGTAATTAATTAGGTTTTATTCTACTAACGCTTAAATTTAATAATATATGTATATTGCTGTAGAGTTTTTACTGAAATTCATATTTTTTCACTAGTTTATTGCATTACTGACAAAAAAT
>JAPSES010000124.1:5962939-5979477 GCA_029822895.1 Maxillicosta whitleyi | reverse complement strand
TCACAACTATATTATGTGGATTGAACAGATTGGTGTCAATATTGTGTGTGATTTTTCATGCAAGATTTAGATGAAAAGTTAAAAAAAAAAAAATTTAGGTGAAAAGATGTTAATATAATGTACCGACTAACGGCATCAATTTCCGAAATGTAAGGAGTAGAAAGTACAGGTAACTGCCACAACATGTGGTGAAGTAAAAGTAAAAGTATGCATTATTATTTTTACTTAAGTAGTTTTTTTTTGTATTTATACTTAAGCATAGTAATAAAGTAAAAATACTTCATTACATTCCAAATGGACAAAAAGGAAAACACGGAATGCCTAAAAGCATTGTTTTTGTCAGTACAATGTTATACATATTGATGCAAAAACTGAAGTGATTTTGGTTTTTATCAAGAAAACATGGAAAATTGATAGATATCAGTTCTGAAATTAAACTATTATGAGATATTTTTGTTATATCGTTATATTTGTCAACAGATGTACTTTTTTTTTTGTTGTACCAGGCATTAAAATGAACAAGAAATTGCAGAAAACAAGGGGTGGTCTAATAATTTTTTCCGTGACTGGACATGTCCAAATGTATTATGCACTGTCTGGTTTGTTCAGTAGCCTTGAATTGACCACTGCTTTTTTTTTTTTATTTCTTCTTTATTATGGTGGGTGACGTGCAGATTTAAGGTGCATTGCTGTCTCCTGCTATGATGGAATGTGAATCAGTCAATATCCAATTAACCAAAAAGCCCACAAACTATGCTTTTCATGTTTTTAGTGGACGCCAAAAGGGAGCGAGGTGAGGAGTATTCAGAGTGGCACTTAATGCAAGTAAATAACACACACTGAACCTTTTAAAGGGCTCATATTTATCTAAACCCACTTTTATTAGTCTTTAGTTCATTTATTTGATGTATTTTGACCCTAATAGTTCATAAAGTTTGAATTTGATCCTTCCAGGTGCTGCAAAACTATCTTTATATTCATTTCGGTAAAAAAAAATTTAGTGGATTTCTACAACCTGTTTTAATTCCTGCTTCATTTGTTATGTTTTATAACTAGTTGCATCACAACATTTGGACATATAAGGTCAAAGCTTCTGACAAATATTTCTCTGAGTTCGACATAATTGTTTATCAGCGGTAGCGGTTGGAGTAAAAACTGAAAATATGTCCAAACTTTGATCCAATTACCTAAAATGTTCAGTTGTTGGTTTATTAACGAACACACGTGGTTGAACAGGACAGAATGTATGATCAACAACCTGGAGGGGGCGGGGCCTGAAGTGGTTCATTTGGATTTCAAGGGCTGGTGTGAGATTGTAAATGGACCCCTATGGAATATGGACCCCCCCCCCAAAATCATTAAATATGGTATCATAATTATACATAAGGTATAGTTTGTGAAAGTATTAATAATTTCATTTAATTTTACTTGGAGTTTGTCAAATTATGCATGGGAATTTCATTTAATGTCAGCTGTGTTCACGTATGGATTAAATTTGCTGTATCCAAAGTTTTAATAATGTCATTGAATTTAATTTAATTTACCTGATTATCATATTCATACATTTGTACATCACTTATATATTATATGGCATATCAATAGTAAATAATGTCCAGGGGGGTCCATTTACAATATTACACTAGCGCTCAAAATGACCCTTCTTGTGTCATTAGTCATAAATAGTGTTGAAGATGAACCTGTAGAGTTGAATTAATAATGAATTCAGACCTAAACAGAGCATTTACAGTTTATGTAGAGCACAGGGAAATGTTCTAACCCTTACAAACTGTTAATTTCTTGAGCTTTCACAGTTTGGTTTGGGTCAAATTCCCTCATACTAAGTGTTTAGACCAAACGTTGAACTACAGATTTATGTAGAACGTCTAAATAGACTATCTATCCCGCATTAATAAATATATGTAATATATAAATATAATGTTTCAGAGCAGGAAGAGCATATTTTTTTGAAGTTTTACAAACTCTATTTGGAGAAAAACATCTACTATGACACAGCATCGTGTCCTGTTTTACATAACATATAAAAACATAAAAGCCATTGTGATTTACATATAAAATTATACCAAACTAGCTTCAGTGTCCAAAAATCTGTAGCAGCTGTTTACATTTTTTTGTGTATTTTGCAAAATTTTGGAAAAGTCATCAAATTTCAAGATAAAAGAATGACCCTCAGGAAATGTCAAAACGGGTCAAATTTGACCCGACTAGTATGTAACGGTGAAAACGCATAATTCCACTTTAAAAAAAGCAAAATATCACTCCTTTTAAAAATGTTTTCAAATGTATTTTTACACCTAAAGTGTATGGATATATTCTAGAGTGTTTTATATATGTTTTTCCTTTAATTTGTCAGCCTGTGTATCGCATATATCTGTCAGTCGTTTCGTATGACACGCCTGGCATAACATGCCTGGCATCTTGGCGCGTTGTACTAGTGATCCGGCATATCCGCCCCGCTACGTGACCCCTCCGGTTGGATCACACACAGGAGTTGTGTAATAAACCAAAAGAACTCGAGCTCTCCTCTCAGCTCTCACTCATATTAAAACAAAAAAAAACAACAGTCTAGCCGAGGTCCTGCCCCCACCTTTGTACCACCAGTGGGAGTTCTGACATTTATTTTGGGTGCTGTGTATTAAGTGTGATATGAAGAGGCTCCACAAGCTTAGTCTGCGCCGAGGTTCTGCCGTGAAACATTTGCTTTGAGTGTATTTAGGTGCCAGTTCCCTTTTAAAAGATATGCTCGATAACAACAACTGGGTTTTCCTTTAATTTCTCGCCCTTTGTACACTTCACGTTCAGTCCCACTGGTGTTGTACCTTCGACTGCGTTCATTTTGCATCATGTTACATCATCTTTTCCATCCAGACTGACACGGAGGCTTTGATAACAGACGGTTCGGACGCATACGATATGTGAACCAAGCGATCTCCACCAACGAGAACTTTCAGCGTCCGCCCCCCCATAAGTATCATCTGTCTGGGATTAAACAACTCTAAACAACTCAAAACACAATGAGCACCGTAGTTTAATTCGCTCCCATTGAAGGCGTTTACTGGGATTCGATTTCAAAGGCGTGAAAGCAACACAAGACTGATTTAAGGTTGAAATTATGCATGTGAGCTAAACAGGATTCCTAAACAATAGCCCAAGTATCGGACGCACACACACACACACACACGGTGGGCTATCTCTGCACTGCGTCACCTCTGTTGATTGTTGAAATGCAGGAAGTCCACCTCTATCCAAAACAGGAAACCAGTCCAGAAATAGCAGAGCAAATTCAAGAATACCCGTCCGCTGTCTGACGCAAATCTCCATCTTTCCTCTCTCATTTACACACACACACACACACACACACACAAACAGACACATGGCATTTCAAACAAGTGTTCCAATTTCACACTTGGACTCCGAGAAGACTCGTCATCTACAATTGATGTTGTGTCCCCCGACGCGCGGAGGTAACTTGTTTCGTGAACCCCCTGAACTGTGAGTCTCGGGCCCCACAGAAACGACGCGCATCGGTTTCGCGCTGACACATATCGTGACATATCGTTCTATATACGAGAAAAAAAAGGAGGGAGAGCGAGAAGACGGACGGGAATAACACAGTAGCCTAATTATAGTCCAAGCACCTGGGGAAGACTCTGGCGCTATGGCAACAGTGAACACCCAGGGTGGCGACTGGAGACTCGGGAAGAGAGAAATGAGAGGAAGAGGGGATGAGATCATTTCTCTAAGTGGAGGGAGATAACCTTCGAAAAACAAGGACCCTCCAGGGGATTTATACGCGTCAGTCCGAGCGCAGAGAGAGAGAGAGAGAGAGGAAGGAGCGAAGTTCATCATTAAGAAGAAATTGTGTTCCATCAAAAGATCCCCTTCTTTAAAATAGTGACTCAGCAGTTGTGAAATATCTGCAGGAATCAAAGACATACTGGGGCAAAGCAGTTTCTTACCGCTCGTCCACTGAATATGTGTAAGATGTGCTGCACAGAGTCCAATTTTACTGCAGATCCACTTAATATTTTAGAGGTCGGATTGATTTCTGATATAAGAGACCGCGTTTGTGAGTGAAAAGTGTTTGAATTTGTTAGATTGAAGTGAAGAAAAAAACTAAAGATGTTAAAATGCAATGAACGCGCAGTTAAATTTTTAATCCGGTTGGGCTTAGATTTAGTTCAGAGGCTGAAAACAGAGCAAATAATGAAAAATAAAACTCATGGAATGCACTGGTATTGCGTTCACTTTTATCAAAAACCTTATATTTTTCAGTTTCACACTTTGAAAAGTTTTTTTTGGGGGGGGGGGCTAATGAAAGCTATGACGGTGTGAACTTGACTTTTTAATCCATTTATTTGACAAAATCTTGTATTAGTGACAGTCACCTTTTGGCGAGACATCCAAGGGGAAATAAAATCATGCATTTAATTTCATTTTAGCTGTTCTCACTTGTCATTTTTATTGGAGAGCAAATATTTGCCTTTGGAAATTTGTGTGTTTTTTCGAAGCGAACGCGCTGCTGTAGGTCGGTCTGGTTTTCGTGGCGAAGCTAAATCTGTGCAGCCTCTTCATCTAAATGTCAGAACTCTCTGTGGCCAAAAGGGTGAGGCTGGGACCTCTGTTGGGTTGCTTTATTATGAGGAAGAGGCTGAGAGGTGAGCTTGAGCTGCTTTGGTTCATTACACAACTCATGTGTGCCACCTAACAGGATGGTCACAGGCGGCTGGGCGGCCGGCCGGATCATTAAGTACAACATGTCGAGGTGCCAGGCGTGTCCGTGTTATGATGTGACATGACTAATACATACAAGCGCCATTCAGACAGGTGACAAATTGAAGCGTTGTCTCAGTCAGGTGTTCGGGCCACCAGAACAGCTTCAGTACGCTGTGGCGCTGATTGTACAAGTCTCATGAGGGAGAAAAGGATGGACCCCATTGTTCCAAAAGATATTACCTTATTTTGTGTTCGGATGATAGCGGTGAGGCCACGGTCTCAGGCGTTAGCTGTCATCGGTCCTCAGGTGTCGCAACATATGACTAGCATCATTTTCATCCGACTGTTTTTTTTCCCCCCTATGTCAACTGTCTGAGCCTATACTGATTTCAGTGCCAGGCATGGGCTGTTATTGGAGTCAAACACGATTATTTTTGCCTCATTGTGATGTTTTTATGTCCAGATGTGGAAAACTAGCTTAAAATTTCCACTAGTTTTGAGATTTACTGGGGCTCTTTTCCCTTCAGCGGATCATTTGCCTCCATCTAACCCTGTCTTCTACATCCTCTTCTCTCACACCGACTCCCTTCATGTGCTCTTTCACTACATCCTCTTTGCTCCTCCTCTAGGCCGTTCCAAACTCACACGTCCTTCTCCTCTGCAGAGATTTACTGGGGCTCTTTTAACGACGTCATATTGTTGAAGCTGTTAATTCGGACATAAGTGACTGTAGTCCTCCATCTTTCTTTGCAATTTACAGCCAGCAGCGTAAAATATCACATGCTATTCCTTATTGCGGAGTCGATTTAATATCCCCTTAAATAGCTGAGAAAACAAACGGTTGCTATAGCCGGGGGCTTCTACATTTTTGTGGCCTCTGTAAGGAGGGGGTATTTAGATAATTCTCTCCAACTTCGTCATTAGATACCTCACACACACTAAAACATGTGGCCCAGGGGTCAGATCTGGCCCACCAAAGGGTCCAGTCCGACCCACGGGATGAGTTTTTGAGACACAAAAATGACTCTGAAGATATTAATCATTTCAGTTCCGGTTCCACACACAGACCAATTTAATCTCAAGTAGGTCGGATCAGTAAAAATACTATCATAATAACCTATAAATACTCACAAGTCCACAATTTTTCTCTTTGTAAATGTAAACATTTTTATGTCATTCTACTGTATTTACACTAAAACAAACTATGTCACAAAAACACAAATAACCCGAACACTTGAAAGTGTCTGAAGTGAAAGTTCTCCTTTCATTTTGTGTATTTGTAGATCCACTGTGATCTGTAAGTTGAAATTTAAATGTGTAAACGGTAAACTGAGACATAATATTGTTAAAATTGCACTTAGTTTTCTCAAGAAATTTCAGTTTGTTCATGTTATTCACATCGTTTTGAAGTGTAGTCGGTAGATGTAAACATTTTCATCGCGTTATTTAACTTTTTTTCACTCTAAAACATAGAAGAAAGTTTGCAGTTGACATTATTTATATATTATTATGTTATTATTTCACTGGTCCGGCCCACTTCAGATTACATTTGAGCCCTGAACTAGAATGAGTTTGACACCCCTCCACTAAACCTTTAAACCTGAACCACATTTGACCTACTGCTGCTCCCACTATCCGAATGCTGCTCGGCTTGTATTGCAACGTTATAGAATTTTGATGGAGAGTTTAGCCCTTTATGCGTTCCGAGAAATACCCATACTGAAAGTCAGACAGATGTCGAATTAAACTACACAAATCCACAAGTAAACCCTGAATGAAAGCACGCCAGCATATCTTTTAGTGCAAAGGTCAGTAATTCATACATTTACACTCTACTGGGTATACTGAACACACCTCGGCCTTAAGTGTGCAGCGCTAAAGCCTTGAAAAGCACCTTGTAGTATCATGCTTTCAGGTGGAAGTTTTGTGCATATGATAAGTGTGTGCGTGTCGTCGTAGTGGATGTGCTCCGTCCTACTGCTGAGTAATTGCGCAGGTCAGGGCAACTTGTTTCCCGGCCTATTATTCAGATTCAGTACCAACGGCTGCTTAGTCAGCAGCAGAGAAATGAAGAGTGTGTCTTCGTGGCGCACTGCTGATATTTACAGATGGAAATAACGCTCCAATGGTGATGAATGAGGCTGCCTGGTGGGAGATTCGCTCACTAATATAAAAAGTGGGAGCAAGATTGTCTTGTCCTTTTTAAGTCTACAGTGTACCCGGCAATAAAGCTCGGGCTGTTTGACCTATTAAAGCTAATTAGGAAACCATCATAAAGAGGGGGGAGAGGGAGATGTTAATGGATTGAGTTGCAGCTACATTTTGGAGTTCTAACATTCTGTATGCACGATTTAGATTTTCAGGCAATGAGGACAGCATACCAAGTAGCACTACGTTTTATGAACTCAGTCCGGCGCTGGTTTGTCAGGAAAAAAAAAAAAAAAAAAGCTCCGAAGGTCTAACAATCAGTGAATCCACTCTTGACCTTACACCAGCTTCTGACACCGATCCACTTCCTCAAAACTAATGGCTAGACTCTGCTGAAACAGTCAGTTTCGAGTTGTATTCTGCAGCTCTGTGGAAAACTCCTAAAACACCTCCATCTATACCTCTGTAAACAAGCACATTCTCTTTAAGTCAATAAACGTGAAGCCTGGATTCTCAGAGATTAGGCGCTTGTCGGATCTTATCAAACCTTCTGGCATTTCTCCACAGTGTCTCGTACACTGGCCAGGTTGCAAGTGCACAAAGCAGGCTTTTGAGTCCAACACTGGCCCCAAATCAGCACAACCAGATTCCTACCATGCTTTGAAATAGGGTGGAGTGGGAGGGGGCTGTCTTTCGGATAAGGCAAAGAAAGGGCACAGGTGAAACAATATTCATTAATTTGAATTAAAGATAAAGGGGGAAAAAAATCTGTTGTGACTTTTGTGCAGAGGGAGGGTGATGGATGGGCAGCTCTGGTAGACAGTGAGGCCACTAGTGTCCTCCCATTTCCAGAGACCATGACAACAGAAACAACAGTATCCAAAGGTCAGGAATTCTTTTCTACAGGACACAGTCAGAGGGGGATGTATGGGGGTGTGGGGGGCATTAATTGGGAGCGCTGCTGTGTCACTGTTATTGTTGACACAACCAAGATGGAGGATGTGTTTGGACATGGAATTTTTACATTTTGACGTCAAAGATTTTGTCTCTATTCAGTACCACCATAAGGAGCCCATATGATAGGAGGTACTACAGGGATAGAAAGTACTTTAAAATGAGATAAATTATCACAGTTACTTGAATACTAGCTGGGAGGAACAGGGAGAAGCACTTCAACGTCATGAACTTTCCTGGGTTGCATTTTTTCTTAATTAATCATCTCTGTGAGACTTATTTCCACAGATAGCTGTCAAAATAAATCATGTGCCATTGCAGAAATATTTCTGGTACACCATGAGGGAGTTTGACAGCAGAAAATATTCTCATTAACTGAAAACACATGGTTTAGATGCTAGGCCCTGACTTAACAAAATACCGATTGGGAAAAGTATTGGGTGTTGGCTCATTTAACCTGAACACAGTACAGTCAGAAATGAAATGCAAAAGTCCCTCACCACACTTTTGCTTTCAGCTTCCTACCTACAAGCGTACAGAAAGCCCTGGGTTCTCTTTGTGGGCTGTCAAAAAGCACAGTGGAAAAAGTAAATGATGAGCTGGAGCAAAAGTACAGGCAGGGCAAAAGTGGTACAATAAAAAGTAAAATAAGAAAATGGAAAGCAAGAGGAGATATATTAGTGTTGGGAGGATTTCTCCTTCAAAGAATTGAAACTGCAGTGTGAGCAGCGAGGAAGGTGCCAGAGAGAAACACTGGCACTGCCAACAGGCATAATGGCATTAAGGCTCACTAATAAGGGGAGAGGGCTGGTCCGCCCCAGGCTGAAAGACTGCAGTATGCACACAAACAGACTGCCTGCACCCATCCAAGAGCCATTTCCCAAAGATTTACCAACACACAAAGGCTGGCATCCAGCTCCCATGCTCCACTCAGCGGCCCCTGTGTACAGGGCGGGCCCCGTCAGGAAAAGCAGCTTCCTAAGAGCTTTAACAAGTGAAGTGTGTTTGGCCGACTGGGGTAGTCATGCAGCTTATAAACAAGCTCAAACAAGATCAAGAAGTCTCAGCATCTCATTTTCACATCAGATTTAATCTCACTTAAATCGTTCCCCAGAATTAAGCACGCAGTTCATCACTTATGCTTTTGATGTCTGTAAAGTAAATAGAGGACTCAAAGGGTAACTCAGAAAAACATAAGCAATAGATTACGAACAAAGCCAAAGCTCTGCTTGATGAGGAGCTCAAACTATTCATTCCAAGCACCATGATTACAGTCTATGCACTAGAAACAATAGAGATCAGTTGGTGCAATTTCACCTGATCCGTCAGAAAGAGGGAAAAAAAGCAAAATATAACTTGAAAGCTGACCAGAAATGGCCCGGCCAATAAAAAACAGGCCCAAGTATAATACCCATTGTTCATTCACTACCGATCTATTGCAAGTAACACCTTTATTGTGTATGTGAGCTGTAATTTGTTACAACCAGCGTTTCCACAAATGGCAATAAACAGCAGCTGCTCCTCAGCCTCAACCACAATTGTTGGTCCTATCTGACACAATGTGGTTTGTGGAGGTTACAGGAATGTGTCATTTCTCTAAAAACAGAGTCACACTGTAAATAATGTTGACCTAGACACACACAAAAGTATCAGTTTCACAATGTGGAATCAGTTATTGCTCATAGGAAGAGGTGGAAACGTCATGATGTGTCTCAAATGTACTCGTTTATCTGTAGAATTTTCCCAAAAAGAGGAACTATAGCCTACATTGTGTCACAAAAAAGATTTGACAGTGATGACATGACCTTAACACATGGGAGCACCACAGTAGCTAACACTGGTAGAAAAGCTGCTGTTCTTTACATGTTAATAACACTGTGGTAGCAGGTTAAGGACGTGTTAAAAACAGGCATCTTTTGCAGTGTGGGTTCACAAAGCGACATTCATGGTGAAGACGCTTTAAAAATGGATGTGCAGTGATTATGTGAAGCCAGAACCCCAGTACGGGCATATCAAGGGGAAAACCGTAGCTTCCCAAGCGGCTATGATTTCACCAAACTCTACAATAGATGAGAAAATGAGCCGTGAACGCAACAATGCCAGTCAAAGCTCCTGTTGGCTTCCCAGTTCCCAGACCCTCGATAAATGCTGCAGTGCACCGCCGCCATCTTACTTCTCTATTCTCTACCATCTGACTGAAATATGAGGGAGAGCGTCAACAATATGTAATTTCCCCGTTAGCTGGCATCTTTATATGTTATTTTGCGGTGTTTCAACCAATATCCGACATAAATTTTTCATTACGAGCGAACGAGATGTCCCGTTGAGTTAATTTCATTCCCAAACACGCCCACTCCCTTAAAAATTAGCCCTCGGGATATGGAAAATGAAACAATACGCTTTTCATTTACCACTGTAATTACTTTAACGAAATCCATTTAAACTGAACGGACAGTAAACAACAACAGTTTCAGTGACAATTCGTGGCTAACGACAGTAAATAATTTGTTGTCGTTCCCAACTACTTTGTAACATTGTAATTACGAAGATACAAGTTATGTATCTGTCATATAGACAAGAAAAGGAAGATGTGATGCGTTTGTTTCTAAGAAAAGACTGTCGGACATTTTCTATATTGTCATAAAATATCAATAAAGGCTCAAAAGGAGACTTTAGGGACCGCCGAATAACCGATTTAGATTGCTTAAATGTATCGCCTTTACTCATAATTCAATTTTTACCCGATTTCATTTAAAATTACGTAACAAGAATTACTAATTCTTGTTTATTTATTTGCATTACACCATATTTATTGTTTTCCGAGGTTCTCAAATCGCCCCTTTGTACATAACAAGCTCGGAAAACCCATCGCCCTAACTTCCCTTTCAGTATTTTCAGCATAAAATATAATCAGAAATATGCAACGTTTACTTCATTTCCACAAAGTAAAACACACATTTAGATCCGTAACTAATACGCGAGTTGTACAATAATTTGTTAAGTCGTAATTTGTAGCAAAAAATGTTAAAACTAACATATTCTGTCCTCTACTGTTTAACGTTAAAGGGACAGCTTCCGGTTTAGACGTTGCTAACTTTAGCTAGCTCGACGTTAAGGACCACAACATTATGGTGTGAAAATGATGATAATCTCGCCCCAAAACGCGCATTTCTTACCTCGGCAGCCAAAGCCGAAGCCGCTACAGCCAGCAGCAGTAAAGCCACTCGATCCCCCATGTCTCTTCGCGGTCACGACGCTCCTGAAGGCAGCGTTTCACTGAACGGTTCGTCTCGGTGAAAAACTGTGTGTGTTCAACGCCGGTGACTCCCGTTGTCTGATGGTGAGCGATACCGAGGCTGCACAGCTGCTCAGCGCCGGATCACCTGACCACAGCCGAGTGGGATTACACACGCACGCACACACCCACGGACACAACGACGCACGCACGGTGTCTCTCAGCTCAGTTAAGTATTATTTACAGGCGTGAATATCCTGTAAACAATGGATAAAATGATATTGTGTAAAATACAGTTCATTAAGTAAAAAAAAAAAAAAAAAAAAAAAAAAAAAAAAAAAAAGGGCCCAGGGAAATGGATGGAGATGATCCCTTATATCTTCTAACCCTGTGCTACATTGGCAGCTTCTGTTATTAGATAATGACACACTTAAGTTTTACACCATGCATAACAAACTTTTTAATAGTGTACACTGAATGAATGATCACACGCCATTAAACTATAGCATATTGTTAATTACAACGTATAATATTTTAAAACCTGGCAGTGTTTTTGGTTTTCATGGAGATATGTTAAATTTGTTGGCAGAAATTGTTTATTTTTCCCATCTGTTATTACCAAATTGCAGTTTGCACAGTGATCATTGTTTATAGTCTGCTGCGCCGTGGCCTGCATGCTGATCACCTACTATTTTGTGTCACTTTGAGGCCAAGAAAACTGTACAAAGCCTTCATTATGCATGATGAATTTCAAAATGTTTTATATTCTTTGTTCTCCTGCCAGTAGAACAAACAGGCCACAAAGTTATGTAAAGGTATAAATACCTACTTAATAAGTAAAAGGGGAAAAAACATAAAAGTTTAATGTATTCTCTTGATAGGTGTTTTTGTTATTCCACCCAGCACTAATGCCAGTTTATTAGACAACATTAAAAAAAAACAAAAAAAAAGGATCTCAGTGCAGTTAAATTAATTTTTATTTCTATTGTCAAGATCAGCAAATGATTCCAAAGGCTTTGCAATCTGTACAATCAGCCTTTTCCCTGGATAGAGTCCAAAAATGTCCTTTTAAAGGAAAGAAAAAGGAAAATTATCAGGTGAATTTATAAATTGTATATAATACCACGTAGCTGGGCTCACCATTCAGATTTCTGTGACATAATAACAGCTTCACCACATGGTAATTTTTCTTATAAACCTTTTATATGGTTTAATTATGTACTTCAAAACCTGCAATATCTCCCCAAGTAATTGAAGTAATTGAAAATGGATTTGTGTGTTGTAATGTTGTCTTTTTTCTCATTGTTTATGTGATTAACCCTCAGATTTATGGGATATCCTTGTATTTAAAGCTGTGAGTAGTACTTCAAACCAGTTTGATCTCCCATAATAAATACTGTAACAAGTATTAAAGTAGTAATAATACCATATTAGACGTACAATAAATTGCCCAAAAAAGTACTAATTTAATTCTGCTGGTAATATCAATGTACTATTATCTAAATATTAAACTTCTTGTAATGTTGTAGCCTATATTTTGCAATATTTATACTTTTTCTTAATCAACAAGGCACGGTTTTCTTACTCAGTGTGTCATGTTTCTTTAAGTATTCTATAATAACCAGTTAAAGTTTGAAGAGGAGGCTTATCTACTATGTTTTCACCCGACCTGTCATATAGCGTCCATCTCAGGAGCACCTCATGGATAATTTACATCCATGGTTTAGAGTCAGATTGAGTTTACATTTGATTACAAGTATCTTTTATTAATGTAATACTTGGATTTTAGTCTGATCTGATGTATGGTTGGACAGCAGTGTCAGTTTGAGGTTCTTGAGGCCTGAAATCTCAGTACGTTTTCCATTTTTCACGGTTATAATCAATAGAAAAAGAGCTGATTGTGCCTTGTGTGTTGTTAAATAGTGTATTTCTGTCGACTTTAAATGTTCTCTGCCTGCAGCGTCTCAGTGAGATGTTTGTTCCAGGTACTGGAGACACAGATTTTGCTGACTGACTGATGATTTTGGGTTTTTTGAAGTCCACCTTAGTGCTGATGTCATTGTGTGGCTGCAGAAGCAACGTATCTTTCTCATAAAAGGTTGTTGTCTTGGAACATCTGTCACTCAAATGACCAGATTTGCAATATTTTTCACTCTACATTTAAGCGAATTTAGAGTCATAAATGTTACAAGATCAAACCGAAGGAATTGTTCTCTGTAAATACATCCAGTATAAATAAATCTGGATGTTTTTCTCATTGGTTAAATCAGGTTTTGCTTTGAGATGCTTTTAAGGAACTTTGTTGTTATACATTTAGTACCTTTTGTTTGGTGATTGATGTATGGTTGTAGAACTGACTTTTATTGTGTTTTATGTATGTTCTTAGTATGGATACATAGCTGTGATTTGTGTGTTGTGTAAATTTTGCCGCTGCTGTTGAGGCCAGGACACTGTTGAAAAAAAGCGACTTTTAATCTCAATTAACTTTTTTCCTGGTTAATAAAAAAAAAAAACCCAAAAAACATCAGATGAATTAATTTAAATCCCTCTTTGCAAATAGAAAATAAATTACTTTTCAAAAATCAATAAAACAGTCACAAATAGCTTCAATAATACTACACAAATCCCCCCCACACACACATACACACACAAAGACCTCAGCATTTTGTGGTCATACGTAAAAAAAACAACATGATTTAATTGGATTTTTAATTTAAAACAAAGCCACTGAACACATTAATACAGTTAAATCTGTTCCATCATTCGCAGTCATCCATCACATGAATTCACGTTCGTTTACAGTCATTAATTAAGCTACAGCTGCAGTTCACATCGTTCAGTCACAATTCAGAGGAAATAATGTTTGGAGAAAAAAAAAGGCAGAAGATGTACATTATCCAGTTTCAAAGAGAGCGTACTTGGGTCGACTGAGCAGAACGTGACACCCCCCCACCCCACCCCCCAGTCCACCCACACTTCATTTCAAGTAAGACAATAAAAGCAACAACCCACTTCTTTCAAGTTGTTGGTGCTATTTAAGGTCAACATTATAATGCATTCTACTCCATCGTCTGCATACGGCAGATCCAGACATGACTCCATTTCAAACTGCTTTAATCATCAGCTTTTACCTTCCATCACTGACATGAATCAAGTAAAAAAAAAAAAAAAAAAAAAAAAACTTGATAACTTTCCATAAAAGGACAGTCTATACTGTGTCCTGGAAAGACATTTTTTCCCCCCTCCAGTGATGTGAGGTTCCCCTCCATGCTGACAAAAGTGGTCTTCACCTTCATCAAAGCGGCGCGCTCCCTTTGATGTGCGCAGTGGGCGACGGATAAGGATATTGGTTATTAGTGGGGGGAAAAAGTACCAGCTGCAGGCTAGTGGAGCTGCTACGAGTTAAGTCTATCCCAACCTGCTCATGTGGAGAAGTTCTTCAGCATCGTGACCTAAATCCTTTGTTTCATCATTAGTTTTCCACTTCCATTTCCATTTGGCCGAGCAGCTACTGAGCAAGAGAAATGCATTGACATTTACATAGAGGTACCAGTCTATGAAATGTGCACTGGCCTCTGTTTTTTTTTTTTTAAATATAGACTTTCTAGTGCCCCCATCTGTGGCTGCACAGCTTCAAAGGCCAGGGGTGTCCAGCCATCTTCAGTTTTGGAAAACCAGGTCACAGGAGCCCCTTTTGGATGAGCTCTGCAAGGAGGATTCACTTGCGGGTGCATCCAGGGTAAGGAGGAGGCGGGGAGTAGTTGGCGGGCCGAGGCTGAGTTGGAGTGTAGGGGGGCGGGTGCAACGAAGAAGGGTACATCTCATAATCGTAGGTGTATGGAGGTGGGGGGCCTGCATTGAAGAGAAAGAAACAGTAAGCGGTTAGTGCGCAAAGTTGAGCTCCAGTGCTTCTTGCATTGTTTAAGTTCAGGCTGTCCCCATTTTTAAAGCCTTTAATGGGACAGCTCCTCCCTCTAGTGGTCAAACTCAGACACTACATGTCCTTGAAAAGCGGTACAACATGACCGAACCATTGACCAAAGTCCAAATGTGGCAAAAAAAAGAGGTTTTGTTGACCTCGGTGTGTGAGACTCTCTAAGGGAATGTGAATTATTCACTGAAACTTCAAAGTTGCAAAGATAAAAGAAGAGGGCAGTGAAGAAAGTTCAGGAGTTGCATCAGCAGAATCTTACGTTTTACTCTTTTTTTTTTTTTTTTAACAGCACAGCTGGACACGGATGTTATAAGAAAAAAAAAAAAAAACGTCTATAGCTGATCTGAAATTTTTTGCATGATTTCACAGGCGTTATAAATATTTAGTAAGGCATTGCTTTAATAATTAAAAAGGGATTTGTTGTCGACACCAATCACAGTGAATTAAAATCAGTGATCAGCCCATTTCTGTGTCGGTAAAGAAGCCCAATAATCTCACAGCAGCAGCTCTCAGTCTGTATAAAAGGTACAGGAAACGTCCGTGTTACCATATCTGCTCGTCCATATATCGATGTTCTATTGCTTTGTGTGTCTGAATGTCAGGTTTATGAAACATGATCACAGCTGCAGGGCACAGCCGACGGTGCCGGGCCAGTGTAGCATGAAGGCGATACACTGAGGAGAATGAAACGTGATAAATAAATGATGAACCCCAGAAAAAAAAAAAAAAAGCAGCATTCCTGGGGCTGGAGAGTGTCACAGCATGTGGTGTCTGATGTGCAGGCCATGTCCCCGAGAGAAACAACGTGGATGTGTTGTTTTTCGCTTTTCAAAGATGATTTAACGTAACTGCAGCTGCACGTGTCAACAACAAAAAAAAAAAACCCAAACGTGTGAACGGAGCTCATTTTTGGCTCATTTTAAGGCTCTGAAAAGAAGCCCATCTCTTTGTGTTACTGTATAGAACTTGCGCTCAGGGCCAAGGTGGAACTCTGACTCATGATACACCTATTCATTCTGTTTTGGGACTAGTGTTTTGTTTTCTAACAGCCTGAGGTCAACAGATGAGGTTTCACTGTGGAGATAATGAGGCTGAAGTTGTTCTATTACTCTATAATATGTATCATTATCAGGAAGTTGCTCAAAAATGACTTTGGACCCCGTTTGTTTTCTCAGTTCAGACGATTACGTAATTCACACTCTTTATTTATAATTCCAGACCTTTCATTTCAATATACAGGTCCGTCTTTTAGTTCACTCGGCTTCTGCGCTTTTATTTTGAAATTTTAGAGAAAAGCATACTGCATTAAAATTTTGTAGCATCGCCTTCAAAATTAGTGATTTCAAGCAAGAACCGTCATCTTTAACCTATTATTATTATTAATTACCTCCGCCAAGGAGGTTCTGTTTTTCCCAGGGTTTGTTAGTTAGCAAGATGACTCAATAAGTTATGAAAATATTTTAATGAAATTTTCAGGAAATGTTCGCTCTGAGACAAGGAACAGATGATTACATTTTGGAGGTGATCCGGATC